>JANTPZ010153290.1:0-35152 GCA_025593235.1 Vachellia pachyceras | reverse complement strand
TAGCTTCATCTCGTGTTTTATTTTTTATTTTTTGAAATAAGAGCAGAAAAGGTTTTAAAATGTGAATTTTTTAAATTAGAGTATGGAATGGATTGATGAATTGGTTTAGGAATGCCGGGCGTTGATGGAAGCAGTGTCGGTGGAGGCAAACGTAGTTAAAGTTCCCACCCACCATTAGTTTGGTTTTTGTTTTTGTTTTTGCTAAGGACGTGTTTTGGATGCTATTTTAAAAATAGTTTTTACAGATTTCGAGATAAAATCTAGATTTTTGAAAATAACTTTTACAGATTCTAAGGCAAAATTTAAATTTTGAAAAGTGCTTTGCGGTCGAATTCAACGCTTTTTCTTTGACCTTTGCCTATTGTATCTATCATAACTTTCTTTATATAATATCTTTGAGACTGATTCTTATTTCATGTGAAACTAGACTTGCAGGGCTTTCCATTGATATATTATTTGAAAGGTTTGGAGTTGAATTGAGAGAGTTATAGCCTTTGCAAAAATTAACAGAGGGGGCTAATACTCGAGTTTTAGGCTCAGCACTCGAGTATCGAATCCCATATGGCCAATACTCGGGTATTGGTGACCAATACTCGAGTATTGGGGGTTTACTCGAGTATTGGGTCACCAATACTCGAGTATTGGCCATATGGGATTCGATACTCGAGTGCTGGAGCCTAGCACTCGAGTATCAGCCCCTCTGTTAACTTCCAGCTCAACATATGTTTGGTATTTTGATCATATCTCTCAAACCACAAGTCCGATTGATGTGAAACAAATTTTGTATGAAACTAGACTCAAAATTCGTTTCATAGACACCTAGAACAGCATCAAATAATTTCAGATTAAGGAGATATAAATTTCTAAACTTTACGGTCGAATTCAACGCTTTTTCTCTGACCTTTGCCTATTGTATCTATCATAACTTTCTTTATATAATATCTTTGGGACTGATTCTTATTTCATGTGAAACTAGACTTGCAGGGCTTTCCATTGATATATTATTTGCAAGGTTTGGAGTTGAATTCAGAGAGTTATAACCGTTGCAAGTTGAGCCATGTGCTGAAAGGTGGACTGTGACCTGTGCAAGTGCAATTCATGAAGCAAAACTCGAGTTCTGCATTTACAACACTCGAGTTTCGTGATCTAAATGGAATTTTGACACTATATATTCAGTAAAACTCACGTTATAGCTTGGGAACACTCAAGTTATGTCACAAATGCATAAAACTCAAGTTACAGCATGCTTAGAACTCGAGTTGTGTCTCATGGTTTGTAAATTCATATTTTTAAAACTCGGGTATCGTGATTTCTAAATATAATATATAATTAATAAATATAATATTATTATATATTATATAATTAAATATTAAAGAATAAATATAAATAAGTTGAATATTTGTTAATAAATAATATATTTACAAAAAACATTTTACATTTGTCATTAGGGGCAGTATAGTCATTTGATACAATTTTCCTACTCTCTTTCTTACAATTTTACTCTAACCAAACAAAAATTTTCCCATCAACCTATTTTTCATTCCAATGTCAACCAAACAGTACACCCTAAAAATTTTTCCTTTCCATTCCATTCAATTCCTACGCATTCACTGAACCAAACGGGCTGTAAGGTGTAAGGTTGGGAAAACCGCCAAGCCAGCAACCTGATTGGCTGGATGCCTGCTCCCTCGAATGCCAATTCTCAACCCGCCAAAAAAAATATATTTTTTAAAAAATAAATTTATTTTTATCCAATTTTTTTATAAAATTACATAATTATATTATTTTATTTTTATCTTAACAATAAGTATCCAATAATTTTTTGAAAATAGAATTTAATACTACTTTTTTCTTTGTAACAATATTAAAATGAAAAAGGTAAAAATATATATATATATATATAATATAATTTTTTTAAAAAAAATAGTAGGCTAGACGGGCTAATACATTGATCAACTCGCAATTCCCATCTCTAGTAAGGTGTGGAAGATAGGGCTCGATATGAAGGACACGTGTGATCGGAAGGTTGTGCAGAAGATGGTAAATGATCTCATGGGGGAGAAGAATGGGGAGTTTCTGAAATCGACGGAAAGTATGGCCTAAAACATTCTAATGAAATCTCATTGTGTTTTCTTATGATCAAAGAGGATGTCTAACAAGTAATAATAAAAAGAATGAAAAGGATGAATGGTTTGATTTGATAGTTTCTTTTAGTTACATGGCTGCTTTGGTTTTTCATATTTTACAAATTACCACCTCAATGGATACAATTATAAAATATATTTTAAGAATAATATTATTCAAAAACAAAAGTAATTTATATATATATATAATACATGGAAGTATATATTTTGATAAATATGAGCAGATAATTTTTTTCTTGCCAAACTGAATTGGGATCAATAATTTTATGTCTTTTAGCACAATTAATAGTAAAGTTATTGATGGGAGATTTGTATAATCTCAACGGTTGAGGTTTTCATTTTCTTCTCCATCTTTCTCTGAACGTAATCATGTGATATTATTTATAAATCATTTTAAGCATATTTCACACAAACTAAATAAAATCATTAAACTACATTGATCCTATCTTAAAATTTACTACTGTCCAGTTTTATTTTAATTTAATATCTTATATAACTCATAAGAATAAAGTCAACGTATAATAAATGAAGATTAAAATTGTATATTTACATAGAAAATTTAATAAAATCACTTACAAAAATTATAAAATATGCATCAATTTCTGTTGGTAAAAAAACAAAAAATTTCACTTTTAACTCTAAAAATAAGACAAAAGAAGTATATCCTTTGGTCCATAATTTAGGTTTCACCTAATCTAACTTCTGTATGAGAGTATTGGAAATTTTACTTGAATTTTAAATAAGCTAGGCTGCACATTCTCTCTCATTATTCTCTAGCACAAAATTGGATTCAAACATTGATAAGGTCACAGGAGAGAAAAGAATATATCGTTTCTAAAACGATTTTCATCAAATAATATAAGTAATAGGCTAATCAATAACTCATTTTTAATATTTTTCTCTTAGTTTTAAAACATCAACTAATATGTACAAAACTATTTTTTAATTTAAAATATATTTAATAAATTAATTCGTATGATTTTGTACTCTTCTATTTAGAAATGATTTTGCTGTCATATTTATAAGTTAAATTATTTAATTATTCATATGAACACATAACTTTATTTTTCATTTATTTTTTTATTGTGTTTATACTCATAAAGTATAGTGTATATTAAATATGAATAAAATTAAAAAATCTTTAAACTTTAAGGGCAGTTAACAAAATTTAAAATTTATGAATCTCCAAAGAGAAAGTAATTTTTATGGAGCAGATGAGCAATAAAACTTTATATATTAAAAATACTTTATTTCATTCTATTTATGATATTAAATTTTTATATGAATATGTAATTTTAACTTTTAATTATTATATGTTGACTTTATTTTAATATATTTTAGTAGATATTAAATAGAAATAAAATTAATTAACACATTTTTGAATGATTAGATAGGGTTAAACAGCAATGTGGTGTGTATTGATTAAAAAAAAAAAAGAGCATTGGGGTGTGTAACATGAAAGGTAAAAAGTCACTGCCTGATTGATGAGCACCAAAAGCTTGTCATCGCAACAGATTTGATTTATTGAGGTTTTGACTTTTGAATTATTGTGATTACTTTTTATTTTTAAAATAAAAATAATTTTAATGTCTACGGTTAGTTTTTAAAATTAGTGATTTTTGTGTTAAAATCATTAATTGAAAATTTTAAATGTTTACCGTTAAAAAACTACATATAAGCCGGACAGATTTAAACCTGATAAGGAATTAAAGCTTTGCAAAAAATACCCAATCTAAATAAATTAGATCCAATTCGAAGAAGACCGGTAAAAGATAGCCCGACCAAAAAGATCGGATTTCGGCTGAACTTTTAGGCTGTATGATATGCTTTGATCCGGTGCATATTTTTTAATTCTCAACCCAAGGAATCAATCCTTATCATTCTCTCTTCCATGACTTGACACCTCTGCCACCGCCTCCCTGCCATCCTCAGTTGATCGACAACTCTTTCTTCCACCCATTATTGGTCCGTTTGACAAAGCGGTAGAGAAGTACTTATGAGTTTATTCACATAAATCGAGACAAATATATGGAGGAGATTGTCTCGTTTTAAGGAAAAATACTGTTGAACGTACTTATGGGTATAAGCATTTTGTTGCCAAACTTCTACGCCGCCTTCCATCTGTTGAACATGCTTACGTTTTACGGAAAAATACTTATGGGTATTATCCTCTTCTACGCCGCCTTCCATCTGTCTCAATCCTTCACTGATGTATTTAGAAATACGATAAATACATGAAACTTAGGTTTTTGGAGAACAGTTTTTGCTAATGGTGGACTCAAAATCTGAGAATATAAGTGTAAATTATTTTTAATATCTATTGAGAAGAATTTAAGTAAAAATTTAGTGGTTCAAACTTCAAATTAGCAAATGAGTGGATAAACTACATCATATAGTACTAATATATATACCTAATTTTCTGAAAGTCAGAGGGTGCGGTTGAACCCGCTGAACACTATGATGGTCCGCCTCTAGGTTTTACGGATTTTAAGGTAATCTATATTTTAAAAAGGTGATTGTGTTTGAAAAATTTTGATTTTTACCGATTCCGAAGCAAAAAGCATATAGGAAAGGGAAAAGAAAAATAATTAAAAAGTAAGAAAGAAAAAATTTATTAGGGTAAAGGATATGAGGAAATAGCTTTTAAAACTTAGGCTTCAAACTAAATTTTATATTTAAAATAATTTTTAAAAAAATATAAATAATTAGGTAAAATCTAAATTTTAAATTAAAATCTAGGTTTTAAAATTAAAAGAGAAAAACAAACAAGCTGTTGAGGATCGTTGATTAACTAATCAAGGTTTAACATCTGTAGATGTCTGTGAATTCCACTGGCCTTCATTGATTTTGTCGATCAACAAGCAATGGCTGTGGTACTTTCTTCTAGAATTTTGACTTTTTTTTATTGGCCCACGAGTAGCTTGAAAACCCACTTCAAAACAGTAGCACTTTTAAATTTTTTTTAAAAAATTAATTAACTAATATATTTTTTTATTTTTTATTTAACTTATAAATTAATTTAACAATACATATAAATATTTTAAAATATATATTAAAATTAAATAATTTATTTAAATTTTTAATATAAAAAAATTTAGTTGACTTTTACATCAATGATATGACGACTTTTACATCAAAATATGGTTAGAATTATTCACCCTTAAATCCTTAATATAAAACTTGTTTCGCGGTCTCTTTTAAACTAGCTTTCTATTAAATATTAAAGACTAGATTAATATAATACATGGGCCTAATTGGGAGGAAGTTAGATAAGCATGTTCACACAACTCCTTTAACATATTTATTTTATACATCGTAAATCATGTTGAAAAAGTATCTTACATCTTTAATCCATCTAGACACTAAATTTTGAGAATCGATCTTGAAGAAGGCATAATATAAGTGAGTTTTGTAACTATTAACAACTTGAGGGAGGTTAAACTTACGGGTGAGTAAAACCGAATCATAATCGAATACCGATCTGAATCTATTTTTGCTTTATCAATTTGATTAATTTGGTTTTCGATTAATAATTCAGTTTTTTTAAAAAAATTCGATGTTCGATTTTGTCATTTAAGAAAAAAATCGGTTACAACAGGATTATATATAAAATAGATCTTTTAGTGAATTTTCAAATATCATTGTATTTATATATTAAGCAAACAGTAAATTATTAAAGATTATTATTACATATATGGCTTTGTACACTGCGTAAATTATTATAATATATTTATAAATTATTATATTGTATTCAGTAAATTATTATACATTTAGTAAATTATTAAATATTACATTTCGGTTAATTTGGTTAATCGAATCGAAATATTTCAGTTTGGTTAATCGGGTTCAATGTTTAAAATAATCTTACTTCAATTTTTTTATTAATCCGATTTTCTTGGAACACCAAACCAAAAAGCCAAATGCTCAATCCTCGGAAGAATCAATCAGATTCTAACCTGGAAATAACGAAGTATTGATCCTAAACATCTAGACAGACTTACATGGACGACTCTTTCCGGACCCAAAATCCCTTTTACATGCTTAGAGAATATGACATTAGTAGTAGAAGTGACTTTTTCAATGTAGCTTACGAAATAATTATGTGAGAGAAAGTCAATATACTTTCGTAACACCATCATGAAAGAGAGAGAATTACCCTAGGATTCTAAAAAAGGAATTAATTATTGAAAAATTCTAATAATAAGTAAGCCATATAGAAAAATCACTTCCCATGTTAAAACTTTTTGTCTCAATATTTTTTAAAACAATTAATATTAAATTCTATTGAAAAAAGTAATATAAGGTCATTTTTAAAATTGGTTAAAAATATTTTTATTGGAAATACTGCATTAGATATTAGAGTGGCGCACCGAGTCAAATAAAAATAATATATGGATGACGCCTGATGAATGGGTCTGGCCCACACAGACGCAAAACTTGATTAATTAATATCCTGGCCTTTTTATAGAGACAAATTCCAAACCATTCTTCATCATCATTATAGCCGCCGAGAAGAGGAAACTGAAAGATCAAGACGGAGAAGATGAGTACTGCAAAAGATAAGCCTAAATCTGAAACCCCTCATGTGTTGATATTTCCGCTGCCAGGGCAAGGGCACGTCAACACCATGCTCCCGCTGGCGGAGCTTCTGGCACTTTCCGACATCCACGTCACCTTTATCGTCACCCACTTCATATATAACCGCCTCCTCCGTTCCGCCGGCGACATCGAAACTCGTCATCCTAATCTCGCCTTCGAGACCTTTGGCCATGGCATCCTCGAACGACCCCCGGTGTTCCCTCGCAAGATAAAGGAAGCATTTGTGGAGGTAACGTCTCAGGGCATGCTCAAGCTGAGGGAGTTGTGCTCGAAACATTCCGGAAAAAGCAAGGTCAATTGCATTATAGCTGATGTCTTCATCGGACAGGCCACCTCCGACCTTGGAGACGAGCTCGGAATACCCATAATCCATTTCCGTACGGCCAGTGCCTGCTGTTTTTGGTCATATTTCAATGTTCCTTTGCTCCGTCAGTACAACGAACTTCCAATTAAAGGTACACACATTCTCTCTCTCTCTCTATCCCATTTAGAATGAAACTAAATGCGCTTGAACATGCATTTATGTTATCTTGATATGCCTATAAATTAGGGGAAGAAGATATGGATCGTGTTATAACAAGGATCCCAGGTATGGAAAACTTGGTCCGATGTCGGGATCTGCCGGCCCTCTGTCGGGGAAGCCGTGAGGGCACTCTTGATCTAGACACTTTGGTATCACAGGCCCACCAATCGCAGCAAGCAAAAGCAGTGCTTATGAACACATTTGATGAATTAGAAGGCCCTGTCCTCTCCCAACTACGCCATTACTTCCCCAATCTCTACACCCTTGGTCCTCTCCATGTACTCCTTGACCACAAGAAGGCCTCCAAAGCAACGGCGGCGGAGGAAAAAGACAGAGCATCATCAACATGCTTGAGGTGGCTCGATGCTCAGCCCCCCAAGTCGGTGATATACGTGAGCTTTGGTAGCGTCGCTGTCTTCACGAAGGCTCAGCTCATGGAGATATGGCACGGTTTGATGGACAGCAAAAAGCGGTTCTTGTGGGTGGTCAGACCCAACCTGGTGGCTGAACAAGACGGAGGGGATCTGCCGATGGAGCTAGCGGAAGGGACGACGGAGAGACAGTGCATCGTGGAGTGGGCTCCGCAACAGGAGGTGCTTGAACACGAGGCAGTTGCTGTGTTCATGACACACAGTGGGTGGAACTCGACGCTTGAGAGTATGGTGGCCGGAGTTCCGATGATATGCTGGCCTCTCTTAGGTGATCAGCCGATAAACAGTAGATTTGTGAGCGAGGTCTGGAAGATAGGGCTGGATATGAAGGACACGTGTGATCGGAAGATTGTGGAGAAGATGGTGAATGACATCATGGTGGAGAGGAGGGAGGAGTTTGAGAGGTCAGCACAGGCGGTGGCAGCCTTGGCTAAGAACAGTGCAAGTGAAGGAGGATCATCTTACTCTAATTTCCATCATTTTATCGAGTTTTTGAAGTCAATTTGTTAGAGGAAAATAACTTTTCTTTGGCGATCAATCGAGAACATGAATCAAGGAGGATTCTCTTGCGGATTTAGTCTGCAATATCCACCCAGTACTGTTTTTCTTTATAATAAACATGCAAGTTTATTCTGAAGTGCTAGAAAAAAAGTTATCCTCAGAAAGTGGAAAGAATCTCAGTGATCATGCATAATAAAAAATATGGGTTCATAACCATAGGCTTTGTGTTTGAATTAGTCTGACGTCTATGATCTGTTTGAAAAATTGTTTGGCATACAAGACGTTATGGTTCTTGTTTGGGAACATCATTCCCCAACGGTGCACATAAGGGGAGACAAAATCATCTTAAAATTCGTAAAAACCATTTTGAAATCCATAAAAATCATCTTCAAATTCGCAAAATCATATAGAAACCTGTAAACTTTTTTCTCCCAACAAAGTTCCCAAACACACATGGTTTTGCCGATCTCCCGTTCCCATTATTAATTAGTCCCAGTAACGTTCATATTGTTGACATGTACTCTGAGCTCTTGAATATTTGTTCGTTCATAGTGTAAATTATCCTACAAATTAACCATTATATTTGAGATAGAGAGTATATTTAGCAACGATTACGGAGAATCCAAGTACACATTCAACAGTATTTTTTTTAAAACGAGATAATCTCCTTCATATATTTACTTCGATTTACATAAAAGTACTTTTCAACTCCGTTCCCAAACCGATCGGGGAAAGAACACAATCGCATCTAATCACTCCATAATTGCTTCAATTTGTCGGAGACCGGCCGCACAAAATAAAGTTAATTAAATGGTTCTTCCAGAATACTACTATAATAATTATGTATCGGTGGCGTAACGTCTGTTTCAACAGTGATTATTTGGACTCATGCATAAAATAATGTAGGGTATTCATGACTCATTTATAGTCACGTGGCAGCTGAGAAACTTAGTGAAGCTTAGTTTTGCTCACCAAAGAAAAAAAGTAATTCTATCTTTGTTTTTTAATCATAATTTAAGCAATAAATAATAAAATAAAATAAATACATGATAAAATTATCCCACATCTTTATCTCTGCCCATAACTTGAACAGCTCAAAGTTATTGACTTGATAAAACTTGTATGAAAGGCTTGTGGTGGCTGGCGGTGTACGTAGTCAAATTGGCATGAAGTAGAAGCCTAGTTTGTAATATAATTAAGCTTGTGATTATAATAATAATTATTGATGCGATCACCTTTATGACTTGGTGTCTCGTGGCTTCTGGATAGTTTACCTTCCACATCAAACTGAGAAATCAAACACAGCTATAAACTTTGGCCAAGGTAAGCTCTGTTTGTGATAACTTTAAAACATATATTTACATAAATTGGTATAAAACTACTCTTATACTTACCATGTAGACTATAAATCACTTTATAAAAATAGTTTTTACCACTAACTCAAAAATGCTTTTAAGTCGATTTGTCTAGGAATTTGGTTATATTTGAGGTAAAATAAAAACAATCAGCTCAACGTTGGAGTGATGCAGTGATGACTTTTTTTTGTGTTTTTATTTGTGAAACACATAATTTTTTTTATTGAAGATAATCATTTTTTAAAATTTAAATAAAAAATTTTCACTCCTCTATCCTTTCCTCCAAATTTCTCATACCAAATAGCCCCAAAATTTAAACCTTTTTTGTTTGCTAAAACATATTTATCCTTACGTTGGAAATAATCATGTGTGAAACACTGTCATGTACTAAACGTGGGTACATATTTTAATAGAGATTCAAATCTTATGCTACCATGTTATAAAAAACTAACCTTTTTTTATTATACCTAATCTCCTGTGTTTGTTTATTTGGGCAAGTGAAATGATACTCTTCCTTTGGTCTTTATTTTAAGCCACAGTTATAGCCCAACTTGTATGGGAAACGGGCTTGTCCTTTAGTTTGGGCCTCATTCAACCCATTTCAACTGCTATTAGTGGGCTCAGCTGTCTTCATCCTATTATCCTTTTATTTAAACAAAATCTTTTAAAGCAAAAAATAATAATAATAATAATAATAATAATAATAATAATAAAGTGTCAGTATCACTGTATAATAATTGTACGAGTAAAAAAATGAGTGACTGTTATTCAAATGATTCAATGCTCTAATGAATCATGTGCGGATTAACGTTCTTTTTGTGATTCTTATGCTGTTCTTCTAATTTGTACTTCGCTCTTATAAATAACATGTAATGAATAAAAAGATGGGTTTAATAAATTCAGTAAATTATATAAAAACTAAATAAATGATGCAATTTGTTTTTAAATATAAGAATTTAATCTATTTTATCTTTTAAATTTATAATTTTTTAAAGTATATACGTGAAGTGGGTTTTGTTAATTGGCAAAAGTATTTTGGAAAAATTAACTTTCATTTTCGGGAAATGACTAATTTTTGAATACCATCAAATAACTCATCTAACTTTTTTTATAATATAGTCATCTAAATTTTATATTAAAATAGTTTCTATGAGTCCTATTTATAAACTAAATTTTCTGACGTGGGATTGATATTTTATATAGTAATAATTTGGCCTTACTTAAAAATTTAATACATGACTTTTCACTTTTACCCTAATTGATTATATGCTTCTCTCATCTTCTTTCAATCATCCTTCCTCATCTCTTACACTTATCATCTTTATAAATAATTGTATATTTAAAGAAATCATATCTCATACTTATTCATTGTTGTTTTTAACTAATTTTAACAAAAAAAATATTTAGGTGATTTAGATAATTGTTATATATAAAAAGGATTGGGAGGGAGTGATAAGTTTATTGGGTTCCCTCTCATCCTCAGGGAAACATGGTTACTCATTCGACGTTTATTTTCTTTGTTTATGATTTATTTGCATTCACAAATCTTTTCATTGTTATTGCTGATATTTTGCAAGATTTGTTGGTCGATTTTTAAAAAATAATCTCATGTTAATCAATCGAACTAAACATTGGTTTCCACGTTACGATCTTTGAGTGGCACCAATAATTAGTTAAATTCGGTTAATTAGTTCCATGGAGCATGAGCAGTGGCATGGGGCAATCAATATGGTCACGTATAGCATTGGGCTCGCCCTTTGAAACATTAATATAAATTCATTAGCTTCATAAAATATAAAATTACAAGCAATCTATACTATTTACATAAATTTAAAATATTCAAATTTTAACTCATATAACACTTGAAACTATCTAATTAAAAGCGCCACAACTTATTTCCATATATTATTCTTCAATAATAGTCTATCCTCATTATTCATACCCTTAGAGATAATTGCATCTTGCTACAAGGGCACATATACAAATCTAACAAGTACTACGTATCATTAGATATATATATATATATCAATTTATAAGTTAGATAAATTATTTTGAGATTCTATTTAATATTTAGCTTTCTTGATCTCCCCAATAAGAACAACTAAGAAATATATTAAGGGTAGAAGTTAGTATAATAAGTGCATGTGTTTCTCCGGTTATTCTAAACTCAAAAAAAAAAAATTATTTTAAATTTTTTATCTCATCAAATGGGCACGTTCCATGCATAAAGAAGGGGAGACCATATTGTACATGTTTGGGAGGAACTTCTTCCCAACGGTGCAAGCAAGTCAAGACAAAATTATCTTCAAATCCGTAAAAATCATCTTAAAATCTATAAAAATCATCTCAAAATCCATAAATTCTTCTTGGTTTCCGTAAATTTTTCTCGGAATCCATATACTCCTTTCTCCCAACAGATTCCCAAACACACATTAAAGGTACGTATACTTTTTCTTAATTTTTAATTTGGTAGATATGTATATTTTTCTTTTAATTAAATATCTTAATATTACTTTCTTAACATAATTCACCTCAATAACTTTTATCTACGGCTGTACAAAAGTTAATAGTGTTAATAAAACAAAATTAAAGATTTAATTAAGAGAAAAAATACATAGGTGTTAAATTAAAATTTGATAAAAGTATGATTTTTCTACGAAGAATCCACCAATGTATGGAAGGAGCGTCACCCCGTACAAAAGTAGAAAATATGAGGCTAAATCAAGATTTCTTGAACTAATTGAATAACTTTAGAGATATTAGTTTGTGTTGGAATATGGGCTAATCCACTCTTGATGGATTAGGCCCAAAATGTATTTTGGGGCAAAAACATAAATAAAGGAATATGTGGGAATAAAGTTGTAATATTCCTCATGATTGTGAATTTGAAAATTAAATCAATATTTACATGGGAATAGCTAAGAAATGAGGAAGCAAGAACGGTTTTTTCTCTGTTCTTTTATTTGAGGATCATGAGGATACGTGAAAGAGACTGAACATTCCCGAACAAAATTTTCTCTCTTCCTCTGTGAAAGTTCCCTCACTCTTCTCCATGCTTTTGCTGTGTATCATATTTGGATCCACTCTCATGATCCAAATTCCGTATGAATATCTGTGGAAGCATCTACTCAATCAATTTACAGGTACGCTCGAAATCTTTTAGTGTTATCAAAGCGAATTGAGTTCCTAAGGCATTTCTCTTATGTACAGATCTGAATTTTGGCTAGTATATTTATGAAACTTGGTGTGTATGATTGACGTATGTATATCACTGTCATCTCTTGCTTATCATACATGTTCCTATGACAATTTCTTTGTCTGAATCAAGCATAATTTTTCCTTTCCGCAATCCTGCTTATGATTTTTCAGTGGAAATATTGTTTTATGAAGTTTCATAAGAATCAAAGTTTTGTTTTTCTTTTCCTTTTGTTTTCCATGTGCGATCTTGATGAATGATTTTCTGAATTCATCACTGTGCCTCATTCATTTCGCTTTATCTATGCATATCTCTATTTATTTATGCATGTGTTTAAATCTAGTGCCTCTAGAAAAGAATTAAGAAAAACGGAAAACGAAACAGAGAAGAAAACATAATTCTAAAACTGAAACAAAAATCTGGGTCCTCATAAAACATGCATTTTAGGCTTAGAAAATATGTCCATAGTGTAGAGCTCTTCAAGATGAGAATGTGGAGACCAAGAATGCAAAAAACAGACATCGGACGACGGAGTTACGGAAAAAAAAAATGAGTTACAAATTCCGTCACATTTTTTCAGAAAAAGAGGAAGACCCAGGCTTCAAAAGTTACTCCCATTATGTAGATGTCATCGAAACGAAGAAATAGACACAAAAAACGCGAAAAAAGGATGTCGGATGGTGAAAAAATGAGGGAAAAAGAGTCGGATTCATCGGATCGACCAAGTTATTCCAACCGGGTCGAACAGACCCAGCTGGAGGTTGAAGATGAACGGTTGTGGCAAACCGAGTCGATGCAAGGACGGGTCAGGTAGGTTAGCTCGACCCGGGCTTGAGGAAGCGCCTAAATGGTGTGTTTTGGCTTGGCCCAAATGGCATCGTTTTGATGACAATGAAACGCACCGCTTCACTTAAATAAAAGTGGGAGGAGCCACTCGAATTCGAACCCACGACCACAAGAGCATTGGCCACCTTCATCACCAACTGAACTGGCGGGAACTTCTTGACAACGCTCAATATTACTATAAATATATATATATATATATATATTTACTAACGGATTGGCCCAGAGAGGCCCAAACCGATTTTAAAAACAAAAGCAAAAATAAAACAAAAAAGAGTTGGCCAGAGAGGCCCAATCTGAAAAAAAGATGGGTTGGGCCTGAGTAGCCTAATCCGAGAAAAAAATTAAAAAATATAATAAAATAAAAAATCACAAAAAAGGGAAAATGGACCATGTGGAGCGTGAGGCCATGTGGCACGTCTGTGTGAGGCATGGACTACACCATCCAACACCTGGTGGCGTATGGAGTCTGACACGATGGCGCGTGTCGCGTTTCGGTGGCTCCAAGGAGGCACGTGGAAAACACGCGCCACTACCCAAGAGTGGGCTTGTCCCATTTTTTGAATTTTTCAGGATTTAATCTTCTTGGGATGTGTACAGGAGCATTTGACCTCCAAATGAGACGTGGTATGTTCCTAAAAATCCTAAAATTTAAGAGCTTTATTTTGATATGCTATTTACCTATTTTAGAGGTAATTCAGGATCTGTTTTTTTATGAAAATCAGTGCTGATTAAGTGATTTCATGAAAATTTTTTAAATGAATAATTTCAAAATCATTTTTTAAAACAATGAAGCAAGGAATCTCAGATACCATTGAAACATTGTCTTACAGATAAGCGCACATTGAATATTTGCATGAACATATTCTAACGAGGACCCTAAGCAAGAATTTGAAAAGGATTTTGAGAAGGAACCATTTGAAGAGGACCTTAAAAAGGATCCTGAGGAAGATCCTCATGGGGAACCTGAGAACGACCCCAAAGAGGATCCAGAAGAGGATCTTGATCGAAACCTTGAGGGAGGTTAAGAGGAACCTCAAGAGGTCTACTCCAACCCAAGTCTTAAGTCCTCATTATCATTCAATTCAAAACTTCAAAGTAATGATGAGGAGGTCGACCAACCTTTTTCCCCCACCATGGCTGCGACAAATAGCTAAATATGATGCAATGAGAACTGCCAGAGTTAAGAATATAAAAATCATATCTGGCATCATTGCGAATTGTGTCAATAGCATAACTGATAATGAAACTGTAGAATTCTATGTGAATGTCATGATGAAGTATCGTGCAACAGTTAGAGCAGCAGGCATATTTACATTACCAACCATGTTGGTTGTTGCAGTAAAGAAAACAATGAGATTTATGCTGAACAAAAAAAACATTACTTTAAAAGACGAAGGAAATAGAAGTCAATTATTTTATTGCAAGTATCTAAAGACGTATTATACTTTAAATTTATGTGTTTACTCTCTATGTTTTGTTAATGTGTTCAAAACATGACTTAGTGTATTGTTGTGTGAAATGTGACATGTTTAGTTTATGTAAATTGTTGTGAACTCGTTATTGTTATTCACATGATATGTTACCTTATCACACTTTTGATAAATGGAAGCTTTTAGAAAACGGAACTTCTAAAAGTTGGCGATTCAAAATGTACTTATATAAAATTCTTGAAACAAATAATGTAGTTACTAGTGTTTGTGTTATGGGAGGTACAAATGTATTCTCCTGATCGTAAATCTAGTGATCAAATTATCTTCTTGTCAAGAATAATATAAGTATAAGACATTATATAATATGATGTGCTATATAATCACTAAAAACTCAGTTATATGAGAAAAAAATTGTTGATAAAATACCCTGTCACCATAGACTAGAAAATGGCAACAAAAAGCATAATTGCTGAGTTGAATAAAGGGGATAAGTTGAATGGTAACAATTGGGATATTTGGCACCATAAGGTGCAATATATATTGGAGGAATAGGAGGCCCTTGAGCCACTGACCACCATTCTGGTGGAACCTAAAGCTGGGATTTCAGCCCAGTATAGAAAGAACCTGGAGTTATACTAAACATGGAAAAGGAAGAACAATATTGCAAGAATTACCCTGCTGAGCACAATGGAAAATGACCTAATATGTTAGTATGAAAAACATCCAACTGCACATGCCATGGGATAGCTCTCAGAGATAAGTTTGGTGGAACATGAACCACTGAATTTAGGAGGCTGACAACCAAGTTTGACACGTATAAGGTTTGGGGTAATACACTTGTGAAGCAGCACTTTCGAGATATGTCAAACATGATTATAGAGCTCTAGGAAGCTGAACATACACTGACTGATGAGCAGCAAGTGAAAGCTGTAATCAGATCACTTCCCTATAGTTGGGAACATATGAAAGTCAACTTAACCCATAACGATAACATCATTACTTTTGATGATATTGTGAAGCATCTTAAGCTTGAAAATGAATACCTAGAGGCATATAGACTTATGGGCATGTCTATTACAATGAGGATGCAAGTCCTTCCAAGGCTAAGCCCAATTTCAAGTAGAGCAAGAAATTTCATGGGAAAGCCAAGAAGGATGCCCTAAGATTTAAAAGGGTCATAAAGAAATTCAAGATGAAAGGATTTAAAGGCATCATGAGGAAAGTTGACCTGAATGAGGTCAAATGCTATGACTGCTAGAAAATGGGGCACTTTGCGAGGGATTGTCCTAAGTGAAATGATCGAGGAAAGACTCAGGCTCAACAGAGCATGTAATGAAGGATCGAGGATCATTCATAGATTACCGTTGGTTGCAGCATCAATGCAAATGACTTTATGTTGGCAATAATGCAAAGATCGAGGTCAAAGGCATAGGCACCTACAGATTAGTTTTGCGTGGTGGAAAGACCTTAATTTTACATAATGTGCTTCATACACGGACATCCGACAGAATTTAGTTTCTATACTATGTCTTTTTGAATTATGGGTTTGATGTGAACTTTTGTGGTAAAATTGCTAACATATTCAGCAACATGACCTTTTAGTTTAGCTTTCCTATCAGGAAAATTCTTTGTTATGGATGTTATTGATGATTGCAGCTTGAATAACTGTTTTTTTAGTTACTCCAATATAATAGTTGACATGAATATTCGACATGCTAGACTATGGCACATGAGTCATAATCAAATGATTAAACTAGCAAAATAAGGTTCATTAGGTGATGTTCCAAACGTGGAAATAACGTTGTGTGAAAGTTGTTTAAATGGCAAGGCAACTAGAAAACCTTTGGGTATAGGAACTAGAGCTGAAAATCCATTGGACTCAATCCATTATGATATATGCGGTCCCATTAGTGTGAGGACTAGGCACGGAGCTTGATACTTCATTATCTTTACTGATGACTTTTCACGATATGATCATGTCTATTTGATCTCACATAAGCCTGAAGGACTGGAGTATTGAAAGAGGTAGAAAATCAAATGGAATGTAGAATTAAAGTATTACGTTCTGACCAAGGTCATGAATACTTATCCGATCAGTTCAAAGAGTTCTGTGAAGAAAAAGGGATAATTATGCAACTAACTATCTCAGGCACTCCGCAGCAAAATGAGTGTCTGAAAGAAGAAATAGAACTCTGCTAGACATGATTAGGTCGATGAATGCTTAAGCAAACCTGTCAATTTCATATTTGATTGATGCTTTATTAACATCAGCTTTTATACTTAACCGTGTACCCTCAAAAGCAGATACTTCCACACCCTATGAGTTATGGACGAAATGCAAGCCAAATCTAAGTATCTTAAGACCCTGGGGGTTGGCTGTTTACGTTCATGATGATTCCCATGAGTATGGGAAGTTGGGTCATAGAGGAAAGAAATATATCTTTATAAGATACTCAAAAGAATATGTTTTCATAGGTCAAAACGAAGATGGAACTGTAAATGAAATTGAATCAAGGGATGCCGTACTTATGGAAAGTAAATTTCCTAGCAGGGAGAGATAGATCAAATAGTATCTCTTTATGAGACATAAGAGCAAGGTATTGCAGATTGATCTAATGATCTCCAATTATCTCAATAGATCAATTTGAGTGTGAGATCAGAAGGCTCAGAAAGGCCTTTACAAAGGCTGAGACAAGACAAACGAAATAGATAAGAGGTTTCTACAAGAAAGAGTGATAGGTGAAATGTACCCAAGAGACGCTTTCTAATAGAGGGGAAGCATTCATAGTCACTCTGGATGGAGATGATGAGCCATGTTCTATACAAGATGCCTTGTTGTACCCTACCAAGGATGAATGGAAGAAAACAATGGAAGACAAGATTGATTCAATGAAAAAGAATCAAGTCTAGGAACTTGTTGATCTACCAAAAGGTCAAAGGGCCATTGGGAACAAGTGGGTTCTCAAAATAAAAAGAAGAGTAGATGGATCAATTGACAACTGCAAGGCACGTCTAGTACCGAAGGGGAATATACAACATGAAGGTATCGATTACGAGAATACCTTATCATATGTTGTACGTTTTAATTCCATAAGACTGATTCTGGCAATAGCAAGCAGTGTAGATTTGGAGTTACATCAAATGGATATGAGAATTGAATTTCTAAACAGACACTTGGATGAAGAAATTTATATGAAACAACCATTAGGTTTCGTAAAGAAAGGCTTAAAGAACAAAGTTTGTAAGCTCAAAAGGTCCATTTATGGACTGAAGCAATCATTCAGATAGTGGTACTTGAGGTTTCACATAGCGATAACCTCATACAATTTTGAAATGATTAAAGAAGACGACTGCGTCTACATTAAGTTGTTTGATGATAAATTTGTGATGTTATCATTATATGTAGATGATATTCTATTAGTCAGAAATAGCCTAAATTCGATCTTAGCTGTTAAAGAATGGCTGTCACCGAATTATGAGACGAAAGACATAGGAGAAGCAGGATACATACTTGGAGTTAAAATCCAAAGGGATCGCTCAAAGAGAATCCTATCTCTTTCACAAGAGAATTAAATTAAGAAAATTCTCGAGCAATTTAATATGAGTGACTGCAATCCCTTAAACACCCTGGTAGCTACTGAAGTTAGCCTGAATCTTGAAATGTGTCTCAAAATTGAATCAGCTAAGAAAAGAATGAAAAGAGTTCCTTATGCTAGTGCTGTTAGAAGTCTAATGTATGTAATGATGTGTAAAGACCAGATATTTGTTTTGCAGTTGAACTGGTAAGTAGGTTCCAGTCAAATCCTGGCAAACAGCATTGGATAGCTGTCAAAAGGATTCTACGATACTTAAAGGGCACAACAAATTATGGGCTAACCTATCAAGGAAGCGATTCGTGGCTCCTTGGATACTCCGATGATGATGTAGGCGGAGAAGAAGTTGAACGAATGTCAACTTCAGGTTATACCTTCTTGCTAAATAATGGCGCCATAAGTTAGAGTAGCAAGAAGCAGACGTGCATAGCTCTGCATTCAATGGAAGCTGAGTTTATGGCTTGCGCTGCGGTAGTGTAAGAGGCTATATGGCTGAAAAGGTTTATTGAACGCCTTGGATTTGAAAATGAGAGTAAAAATCCAGTGTTAATATACTGTGACAATACTGCAGCTATAACCTACACAAAAGACCTCAAATATCATAGCAAGACAAAGCACATCGATGATAAGTATAACTTTGTGATAGATTACGTAGCACATAAATTGGTGCGAACCCAAAGGGAAAGATCCTGTAAACCCACAGCCAATCTTAAATATACGCACCCCAAGAAAGCTAAACAGAGGTCAACGATCCACTTGAACCCTTGAACACGGAAGAACAAGAATCCTAAGTGTTGGAAGACGCCACCAGGTTGATCAAGCCTTGATAAGTCTGTTAGTTCTGAAAAGAACCCTAGAGAGAATCCTTTCAAAGTGCATAAAAATGCAAACTTTCATTTAAAATCCAAGTCTCCGTCAAAAGAGGCGGTATAAAGTATTTAACTGAAATTCACCAATATAATCTAATTTGTATTAATTGCAAATATTAAACTCTAATTTAAAAAAGGAAACTACAGAGAAAAGTAAATTCAAAAGTTACCTAATTTACAATAAAATGCAAAAAGGAAACTCTTAAAAACAGAAAACTCAAAAGTTACCTAATTTATAATAAATGCAAATATGAAATCTATTTTAAAATAAGAAATTCTTAAAAGAAAGAAATTCAAAAGTCAAAATTTCCAACTAATATGTAATTTTCGT
Organism: Vachellia pachyceras; assembly: GCA_025593235.1. Taxonomy (NCBI): domain Eukaryota; kingdom Viridiplantae; phylum Streptophyta; class Magnoliopsida; order Fabales; family Fabaceae; genus Vachellia; species Vachellia pachyceras. The sequence goes on along the minus strand of JANTPZ010153290.1, from coordinate 15,334 downwards.
GCAAATAAAATCCATAAAATATTATCATCATTTAAAGACCAAAATACACTTATTTAGGCCCAAATGAGTCGTCCCATGTGAAGTAGTTGGCCCAAGCTCTTTAGTTTCAAGCTTCTAAGCCCAAAATTTGATCTGCAGCTCCATTGTCAACCTAAATGAGATTAGTGACATTTTTAGCTCTTTTGATTGGACCACTTGAAATTTTCAAATGCTCATTTAAATGTGACGCGTCATGTTGGGTTGCATCATAAACTGATCAGTGTACAACACATTTCGACCAAGAGTATGGTCGCAGATTCCCTGATTAAACCAATAGCTAGGGAAATATTTAAGAAACATGTAAGGGCCATTGGTATGCGCAAAATGTAAAATTACAGACACTGTATATTGAATTTGTGATTAAATTTATGTCTCTGTATACAAGTACACGATGTCTAGTATGTCGTATAGGCAGATGAAGTAGGCTCTCTCACACGAGCTACCGCCTTTGATACTCAAGAGGAGTATGCAAAGATGAGACATTTATATTCACTAGTAAGGCAGCAGGATTGCTGATATGGTAGAGAAGAAATACAAATTATGTCGCCTCAGCAATAGTGTAGCATGTTGAGATGATATCCAATGTATATACGTATAAAATATGGATCGAATCATGAGGATCCGCTTCCATGATGCCTGTTACCAAACAAAAAATTCTTCAATACTGATGTCATATGAGATATGAGAGGAGGAGGAATTTGGGTTTAGATATTGGGAACATCTAAACTAAAAGTCTGTACGGTGTTGGTAATGAGTATCAAAATAACGTACGCTCTTATAGTATAAGAGAAACACCGTAGCATGTGATTCATACCACATATGTTATAGAACCGCGAAAGGGAAGCAAGTGAATGGATCCTACTTCATTGTTGTGTGAGTCCCAAGAAATTAATATTTCTATTTATGTCCTTTGACTTTGACATTATCATGGAGGTATACTTCAATGACTGCTACCTTAACGTACATCCTACTATCATGATGGATGTGATACAAAGTACTATGTTAGGAAAGCAGTTAATGTATATCAAAATGATATATTGGCGAAAGGAAGATTACCTATAAAATACACAACTATGCTGGTGTCTGTGACATGTCCTTTATGATATCAGTTTGGTGATTTCATAAGTGTGGATACCACGCATATGAGAAAGACGATCTAAGTCTTGTGTTGACTTGAGAGGGATTAGATTCGTCAAGTGAAAATGTATTTTTTGTTATATCTAGGACATATGAGGCATAATAACCGAATTCAAGCTACATGAAGAAAGATTGCCTTGTGATGACCCTGTAAAAGGGATTTCTAGTACAAATATCTAAAAGACATCATGCCCATACGATCACGGTAAAGCACCTAGTATGAAAGGAAGAAGGGGGAAGGATGAGGCCCACTATTCCTAATCCACCAAGTGTGAGTGGGAGATGTTGGAATATAGGCTAATCCACCTTGATGGATTAGGCCCAAAATGTGTGTTGGGGTAAAAACACAAATAAAGAAATATGTGGGAACAAAGTTGTAATATTACCCATGATTGTGAATTTGAAAATTAAATCAATATTTACGTGGGAACAGTTAAGAAATGAGGAAGCGGGAACGGTTTTTTCTCCGTTCTTTTATTTGATGATCATGAGGATACGTGAAAGAGATTGAACATTCCCAAACAAAATTTTCTCTCTTCCTCTGTGAAAGTTCCCTCCCTCTTCTCCGTGCTTTTGATGTGTATCATATTCGAATCCACTCTCGTGATCCGAATTTCGTGTGGGTATATGTGGAAGATCTACTTAATCAATCTACAGGTACGTTCGAAATCCTTCAGTTTGAATGTTGATTAGTGCGATCGATGTCATGATCACATTCAAATAGAAGTTATCACAATATAAAAATAGAGATAAATTTTATTAATTTCGACATATCTATTTTACATAATTTAATTAACCTTTTTTCATTTTATTTGGTTAAAAATTATTTTTTCCATTTTAATTGATTTTTTAACCAGGTCAAATTTTAAAAGCTCATTGAACTGCATTAGGTCAATATAATTTCGCTTGGTCTTAAATTAGAGCAATGATAAATTTACATATAGCATGGATGAGTACATATTTGTACTAATACGACGGCACCATCTTTTCAAGAATTTGGGTGAAATGAGTTATAAAGCTCAATCAACTTAAGATCATACCTCAAAACTTAAAAGATCATCAACATATGTACTTGCAAATCTCACCCTAACAAAGTGCCGACAATGTTTAAATCCGACAAAGTTATATAGCTATATATAAAAGAAAAAAAATAACATTTCTTTAATCAAAATGATGATGACATAAATAATAAAATCAAATTATAATTAGTTCCTCCTCATTAAATTGAATAGTGTTCGTCTAACTTGATAAAATTCATCAGATAAATATACCAGATAATGATGATGATGACGATAATATGTGACGATATATCACTTGTAGACAACCAGCTTGAGCATAGGGCATCCTTAATCAAGATTAAAAAAGGTGGTACAATCCAAAGTATTACCTCCATTAAAGTCTTTAATTATTAAAGAAAACTCCTCAATTAAACTTTCTAGGAAAAGGCTTGGGGAGATTAGTAGCAGATCAGATAAAGAGATTTAAAACTTTACACATCAATATTTCCTAATTCAAACTTCGATCCAATTTCTTTATCATAACTTAATTATCCACCTAATCCAACACCCAAAAGTAGTATGTTTCCACATTTATTGTATTTATGTTTCCATTGTATGATCATATCCAAAATCAGTGACATGTGTTATTACTTATTAGTCAAACCAAAGCACACTTTTTTGTTCAATTCTATTTGAATTTTAGCTCACAATGATAGTTGTTAGGTAAATTGGCCTCACCATTTGGAGTATACCATTAAACTTCTAATTAACTAAACCCCTTAGATAATTCTTTTGTGGGTACCTTTCTGTGTTTTGGTCAATGGATCCAAACAAAACCAAACCAAAGGAATTAGCTTTGATCTTTGTTGATTTAACTGCCCATTATAATATTTTAAGTTTAATTAGAGGTACATTCATATTAATTAGGCTATACCATCGTCATCCACAGCTAAAATGGGAGCAGCTGTCGTGGAAAAAAGAAAGCAAATATTAATGGAACTGAATTCTGCATGCATGAGAATAATAGTTAGCGTGTGAAATAAATCATGCGCACTGCAAATTGGAAAACCTGTTAAGGAGTGTGTGTGTGTGTGTGAACAAAGCTTAATAATTAGACAATTCTAATCTTGTAATTAATGAATAATTATATTTACATTCTCCAGCATTTTTTTCACAAACGTTTTCAGTACCAAATAGTAAAATTAATTTTACAATTTTTTGGAGAATATTATGCCCTTTATCGCATTTTGAGGGTGCATGTCTGATTTTTATAGTGTCAGTTTGAGAACGCGGTAGAAAAGTACTTTTACGCAAGCCGAGGTAAATATATGGAGAAGATTATCTCGTTTTATTGAAAAACATTGTTGAGCGTACTTTTAAAAAATAAATAAGCTTTTCCAAATAAGCACATAGTGTATATTCATAATAACTTTACTAAAACAACTATGAACAAAATCTTTGAAATATTTCCTGTGCTATTCGTCACATGTATGACCAACATCACCCGTTATGCAAGTTTCTTTAATTTGACTTTGAGCCTTTTTAATTATATTTATGATTATGATGATCATGTAATGAAAATGAAGATATTTCATTAGTTTAGTTAACGAAATATCCCTATCTTCATTTTTTTTTCTAATAAAAAATGACAACTCCACCCCAACAATGACATATATCTAAGTTTTACATAGCCAAGATCATCATCCACCACTTTCAAGCAACAAATATTAACAATCAAAATGTATAAAAAAATACTTTTTCAATTCTAAATAAAAGATAATTTTTATAATGTAATGTTCAATATGAAAAAAAGGGTTTTATATTTATAATCAGACGAGTAATTATCATTTCCATACAAAGATCTAGTCACCGAGAGCACATCTAATTAATAAATTCTCAATATTTATTTTTTTTTTCTTTTGGGTCCCTCCTCTTCCTATGAAATCAGCAATATCCAATGAACATGTTTAACATCAAAATCACGGGACATCAATCCAACTCTAACCCAATTAAACGACAGAGAATGAGGCAGTGACGACATTGGCTACTCGAAGATTTTGACTTCAAAATTTCTATCAACAACATATACAGATTTTCCCCAAAAAAACGCCAAACAGCCGCCTCCAAAACGACAATACAGACAGATCAAACTTAATTCCCCGAATTTTCATGATGAGGCCGGTGATTTCTCTCAAGAAGTCCTTCAAGAATCACTTTCTTCTTGTAAACTTCCGAATCCAAATCCAAGTCCTTTGAACCAGAACTTAAATTTTTTATTGTGTCGTTTTCACTGGCCCTTCTGATTCGAGGGAATGAATACAACCAAGCGGAAGTACAGACAATTGCACATAAACGACCCCACCATATGAGTATGACCAAAGTCAGCAGAACAGCTGACAAACCAAACGCAGAGTCGTATGCCCTGTTCAACGTCGTTTGGCGTTGCCCTGGCACAGAAGACGACATGCGATGCTGCCGTCGTTTCAAAGCAGGCAGAGAGAACGAGTGTGGTACGGCCGGGGCCGAGCTACTATGTTCACGCGCCTCCTCCTGAGGCAAACCATTCTCATTTTCTGGGTTTTGCTTTGTCCTTTCTGGTTGCCTTGTCTAAAAACAGAGCACAACAAAGAACCGAACTTTCTGGTTTTTCTTAAATTCTAATTAAGCTTTCTGGTATTTGCAGATGAACAAGGAAGACGTACCTGGGGAGGTGTTTGATTGGGTGTGACGGGGACAACTGGGTGTCTCTGACGTGGCGGTTGGGGATTGGCTGCTGGAATTTGAGATTCCTTCAAAGGTTTCTGATGAGTGTTTGACCTTGACTTTGACGTCGACTTGAGGAACCTCCACCTCCATTTCCGTGAATGAACTCCATGAGCTCTTCGTCGTTCCTTGTGATCATCAGGCAAAGAGGTATCCAACGGCACCGTTTTGGAGTCTAACTTCTTTCGAACCTTCCGCCACGAGAGTTTATCAGATTCTCCCATGGAGGTTTCGCGCGAAAAAGAGCCAAAGCAACAGAGGAAAAGAGAGGACTTAGGTTTGGGTTTATGGGTTTTAGCCATGGAGGAGTAGAGAGAGAGAGAGAGGCTAGAGATAGAAGAACATGGTGAAGAAGGGGATCATTAAAATAAGAAGAAACGAGAGGGTTTAAGGATTTGATCAATTAATTAGTTTGGAAATTAAAGACTTGGACTTTGTCAATGAGCAGCCAACCTCGAGTCCTTACACGTTTGCTCCTTCCTCACGTTTCCAACATTCATATATTCACTCAAAGCCAGACAAGGATTCATATATTATACTGAAATTAGACTGGCTTCGCTGAGTTACAACACACAAAAAAAACCATTTGTTTTCATTTGCACAAAAATTAAGATGATACAATACACATTATTACTTAATTATATTAATACCACCTTCAGGTTTATTTATAAAAAAAAACAAGTGATAGTCAAAATTTTTATATAACTATATGATATCTGATATAACTGAATTAGACCGGCGGTTCAATTGAAGATTATTTCCAAAGACATTTTTTCTGTATTTAAATATCGCTTATTTCATATAAATAGGTTTAGAGGTAGTGGTTAGTATTCTTTTATATATATTTTTTATTTAAACATATGTGACAAATATTTGTAACTTGTAAAATTAGTATTAATTCAATTCCATTTTATTTTTCAGGTCAAAAAATTCGTTTATTTTAATTAAATTGTACAAATATTTGTTCATATGCTAAAAAATAAATTATAGTGGACTCTTCTCTAATTTTTTAAGTCAAATTAAATAATAAATATTTATTCTGAAAATAAAATTAAATATTTTTTTTGTTTTATGAAACTAAATTGTTGGTATGCTATCTTGATTTTTGATTATATGAAAACTATAATAGTTTCAAAATCAAGGTGAACATTAACTTAATTAATTATCATTGCAATCCTATGAAGAATAAAGTTGTAGTTTTATCTTGTAAAAAGGTTTACATTTTTAACAAAACATAAAAATTTTGATGTGGGAGAAGTTTACTGTGTACCGTGTTAAAATGTTAGAAGCGATCAGATTGACGTAATTTTTTAAATAAAAAAGTTGCATGTAATTTCGCCAAAGGTCAAAGGAAGGTTATTGGTGTATATATCAATATGCAATTATATTTAGTGGTTGATTTTGAATATGCTCCATGGTCTCCTTGCATGCCTTAAGCCTTAAGTTGTCCTTATTTTATTTTTATTTTCAATGATAATATATATAGAAGAAACGTGTGATGAAAAAAAATACTATTAGTTATTACATACACACATATATGCATCTATATATATAGCTAGAGATACAGAGAAATAGAATAAAAAGGTTTATAATAAAGAGTCAGAGATAAAATCAGAAACGGGCCTTGTTTGGAATAACGTGCTTGTTTGTTGGATGTGTGAAAAAGTCAAACGCACGTTCAATAATGTTTTTCTGAGAAACGAGATAATCTCCTTCACATATTTACTTTGGTTTATGTGAAAATACTTCTTGTGCTTGTTTGGAAAAGCTTATGTACTCTCTATAAGCAAGTTCAACAATGTTTTTTCGTAAAATGAGATAATCTCCTCCATATATTTACCTTGGCTTGCGTAAAAGTATTTTTCTATTGTGTTCCCAAACAGACACCTTTACCGCATATTCCAAACGAGCACAACGTTTCCAAAAGTCAAATACATATTTAACAATGTTTTTTTGGTAAAACGAGACAGTCTCCTTCATATATTTACCTCGACTTACGTAAAAGTACTTCTCTACCGCGTTCCCAGAGGGGCACACTAAAACGGAAGGATTGGAATAATGTCTATTTATGAATATAATATGACTATATGCCTGGAAATTGCCCTAATAAATTCAACTAATTTATATTTCGTATGAAGAAAAAAATAATGGAAGGTGGTTCCACCATCGCATCCATATAGTATGAATTTATGGACATTCTTGACTAAGCAAATCCCCCTTTTAAGGCTATGAAAGAAGTTTACAACAACTCTGGGATGGACCAGCGTTGACCGCTACTGGGTTTACTTGCTTCCACTAACAAGATGCTCAAACTATATAGAAATATTTTTATTTTTGAAAAAATTACACAGTAGTTTCCTTGTAAATTTTTTACTCGACACATCTGAAAAGGTTTATTTGTTTATTTGTTTTTATTTAATGTAAAAATAATTTTAAAATCACAATTATCATGAAATATTGCATATTATATTAAACACAAATTTCAACCCACTATTCTTTTTCTTGATTTCTGACCATTGCATATTCAAGGAATTGGTTTCTCTCCTTTTCCTCCTTTTCTCTTCTTATTGATTTTGATTTTGATTCTAATAATTCATATTTTATATTTTGTAAAATATGATTCTAATTTTATATAAAAACATATAAATAAACATATTAAATTGTTAAAATTTGATCCCAATATTACTCCACAAATATAAAAAATAAAAAATAAAAATAATGGTTCACCCTTGTGAACAAGTAAAATTTATTTATAACAGTATTTTTATAAAATATTAAATTTGAACAATTAAAATCCCAATTAATAGTGATGAGAAGGGAAAAGAAGAGAAAATAGGAGAAAGAGAGAGAGATCGAAGCCTACTTTCAATACCTTCCCATGTGAACAGTTGAAGTCTTACTTTTAAGACATTCCAGTGTGAACAGTTGAAGTCCAACTTCTAACCACATGTTTGGTATGGTGGAAATAGAAATGGAATTCATTTCTTATATTTAGTAGGGTGGAATTGGGAGGTGAAATTGGAAATAGAAATGAAAGTTTTGGGCAAAACATAGATTTTACCATAAAACCTAGATTTTGTGGTAAAGTCTAGGTTATTCACCTATAATCCAAAGAAGCCTATAATCATTATCAATTTTATAAACGTTTTTAAATAATGATCAAATGAAATCGCTCCTCCCTTTACGCAACTCCCAAATAATGGAGTTGTGCTTGGTTTCATTTCACCCATTCCATGCACTCAATTCAGTTCCTTCAATGATCGAAGGCATACTTGAGTATCTGTTTGGGTTATGAGTGAAATAATTTTGCGGTTTTACAAGATAAACACGTTTTAGTCTATTTTAATTTAAGGTAACGAGAGATTCGTTACCAAATAGATGAGATCTTATGATCGTTTGGTACGCTGTAATTGATTTTGGTGGAAATGTAGATGGAGATAGAAATGGAGATGGAAATGAATAGAAATATTCAAAAAAGATGGGCCAAAAAATCAATTCCTACATCATAGAAATCATTTTTATTCATTTTTCAAATACTCACATTTTTTACAAAAGCTATTTAAAGACAAAATTTAGATTTTGAAAAAGCTATTTTCTTATCAAATTACACTCTCTCTTAATAAATTTTCTCTTTCATATTTTTTCTTTCGTTTTCTTTACTACCTACCTTTTGCCTCGAACTCCATAAAAGCCAATAACTTCCCAAACATAATCATCTTTTCAAAACTTAAGTATGAGATATGAGTTTTATTTCATTTTCCTTAAAAGTGCCTTCTTAATTGCTTTTAAAGGTGTTTGAATCAACTTTTTAAAGTGATTTTTCCTAATTCAAGGTTAGCAGGCGGATGTGTTTTATTGTAACGTGTGTGAAAATTCTTTTTAAATCTTTGCCGGGCAAATATTTATATTGTAAGTCGAAGCCAAATCCACTCAATGAAAGTGGTGCTCCAAAATATCATCTCAAACCATTCCACTCCTTTTTTATCGGAAAAAAATTAATTCAGGATATTGAACGAACCATAATATACCTGAGAGCTAAGTATTTTAGGACAGCCAAATAAAAGCCCAATGGGTTGTTTTATTTTTTTTTTATAAACAGCAAGACTACATAAATCAACTAACACTACCACTATAGTACAGACACCAATCCCTACGAATTAGAAGTGAACATGTTTCGAAGGTACTAAAAAGACGTGAAAATCAACGGAATAATCACAAGCTTCAGCCACTACTTGATCTGCAACAGAATTAGCCTCTCTATCGCATACTACTACATTAGCTGACCAATCCCAACAGAGGAGTTGCTGAATTTCTGTCAGAATACTATAATCCGGATGATCCTCCGAGAATGTAGAATTAACGAAACCCACGACTTCAGAACTATCACTCTCAACCTCAATCTGTCTATAACCCCACTCCCACACCAATTTAAGAGCCTATAGAATAGCCCACGCCTCTGCCAATGCACTAGATTCCTGAGCCAAACGGAATTGAAATCCATGAATAAATTCACCTGAATGAGAACACAGCAGACCACCACTTGTACAAATTCCACTTAATGGCATGAATGAACCATCTTCATTAAATTTATAAGTCCCATCAAGAGACGGAAGCCAACAACTATGCAAACTATTATTCTTCTGAACTTTAAAGCTATTATCTCTTCCCACAAGAGACATGCTTTAGACTTTGCTAGTAACTCCATTCCATTCATCTTCCTTCCATTAAAAACTCTCTTGTTTCTTGCCAGCCAAATCTGCTGACATAGAATCGTAAACCAGCAAGACCGCTTGTACCCTTGTATCGAAAAATCCCATCTCAAATTCATAAAAATCCAATTAGATACCAATGTGTGGCTGAAGAATCGAGACCACCTTCCTAGAGGTAAGATTAATTTCCACAAGTTTGAAGCATCATGACAATCTCGAACAGCATGCAACATTGACTCCACATTGATTCTACAAATAGAACAACCACCAGTATCATGCAAATGCATCTTTTATCTTTGTAAATGTTTGAACCAATATGGGTTGTTTTATCTTTGTATGCACATGCATCTTTTATTAAGAAGAGATACATTACACTAATATTCGATATTACACTAATATTCGATGCCATGATAGAAATTAAATATAAGTACATTTTTCAATAGAATTTAAATATTAATTTACCACATTGTATCACTAGTCCCATCCATTATATTCAACTTTCATAAGCCCAAGCCCAATGCATTGTTGCTGGTGCATCTCCTTACTGTCTTCAACAATTAAAGTTGGAGGAATAGGCCTATTAGATATATACGTATATTTCATTAATAATATAAAGTTAATTTTAATCGGTCTATCAAAATTAAGAAAGTGTGGTTATTTAACATTAAACATCTTTTAAATTGAAAATAATTCCACTTTTACATTATGAATAATGTTTTGAATGATAGAGAAAACATAAGTAGTAAAATTAAGATATTGATTACATTGACAAAATTATCGAATAAAAATTAATACCCCTCAAAGTTATTGATGTTATGGTCAAAGAATCTCTCTATAAACCAACTTGTAAGGCAGTATACTTCGATCATATCAGCGCATTATTCAAAGTCTGATCTGTTTTATGATTGGGTTGGGCAACCCGTAGTCTGATCTAGTCCAATATGGATCAATACTTAAGTTGGATTGGACTTTGATCCACTTAACAGAACTCTGACATTCCAATCTTTTTTTCATTCCTTAGTATAACCCGAGCTCGCCTTCAAAAGTGCCGACCTGATCATTCCTCTTGCATACGTATCTACTTTTGCTGCAACTTCGTGTGTTCGCTTCCCGATTTGCTTTGTGACGCTCTGGAACAAATATAAGAGAGTGGAGTCACAAGTTTTAGTTTTCGGAATTGGGTCCTTGCTTGAATTTTGCTCAAAGCACTGCTTGGTGCTACAACCGGGGTTGCAGGGCCATCAAGTGTGGTTGTTGGTAAAGATTACTTGCTCGTTATCATTTAGTAGAACTATCATGTCAGCATCAAGAAATCATGCGTTGTTGTTCCCTCAGATCTCCGTCTACTTCTCCGACGCATCATCCTTATCTCATCCTCTAGGTACCTCCTTCCGTTCGTTTGTCTCTGAGATTCTTTAGGTAGCTCCTCCCGCTCGTTTGTGTCTGAGATTCTCAGGTACCTCCTTCCGTTCGTTTTTCTCTCAGATCTCAGTCTACTTCTCCGACGCATCATCCAGCATCAACAAAATACCTGCTGCGCATTCCCTCTGGCTTTCAAAACTACAAGCACAGATCGCAGTGAAGCAAAGAAGACAACGAATGGTGGCTAGAGCTTGATGGTGGAGATGGGAGAGTGGAGACGCCATGGCTTATGCGTTTTGGAGATGGAGAGAAATAAGAAATATTTTTTTTTAATGTATCACATGGGTCTTAGCCCTTGATCAGTATTCTCTCTTGCCAATCTAACCACTTGGTCTAATCCAGTTGTATTTTCAACTTGATTTTTGACAAGACCGGATTGGATCGGACGAGCTCTAGTTGAACCGAATTGAATTCAACCGGTAGATTTTTGCACACCTCTACTTAGATATAATGTTTATTTATAAATTCCTTTCAATGTTTTCACTTGCCGTTAAATGAATAATTTTCTAACTTCACTTCTATTTTATGTACACAATACTCAATGGACATAAAGTATATGTAATAATAAAGGTCAAGAGTTTGTTTGGAAACAGTTTTTAGAACCTAACTAGGTTTGGTTTCAAAACCTAGATTTTGTCTAAATGAAATTTTTTTCCTAAAAGCTATTTTGGTTACAAAACCTCAGTTTAAACCTAAGTTTTCTCTTTCCTACATTTTTCTCTTTCCTACTTTTTCTTTCTTTCTCTTTCTTACTTTCCTCTTTCCTACCCACTTTTTTGCCTCGGAATCCGTAAAAGCTAATAACTTCCCAAAACATAAATCACTTTTCAGAATCTAGGTTTTGCCTCGGAATCTGTACAAGCTATTTTTCAAAATATATTCTCCAAAATCTAGGTTTTGCCTCAGAATCTGTAAAAGCTATTTTCAACTATATATCCAAACAAGCTCTAAAACTACATCCGTTAGTTCATACGTACAAAATAGATGGAATTTCTTTTATTCCATTTACACATCATGTTATTATTTTTTATATGAACGTATAATTGTACGCTTTTTTTTTGGCCAAGTATAATTGTACGCTTTATTTATTATGCACAGGTTTAATATAATGCGTGAAATGTGAGTCTATGGGTGTAATTCTATCTATGTCCAAAACCCCCCACCTTTCGGAGGCGACTTGAAGGAATTATTTGATGAGGAGATTAATTAAGTACCTACGTGTCTAGGCCATAACTAATTTAAAGATATAATCGATGGCAATTTTTTTTTATAAATATTGATATACATTTTAGACTTATTCTGTTGCAGTACGAATAAGTTTAAATTTATATTTTACTGATTTTAAAAAATGTTTTTAAAAGTTTGGTTGTATCGTATGACCGGTTTAGAAACCTTTCTTAGTTTTGCAGATAATTAACCCCTGATCCAGCTTCCAACCCTGAAGTGTGTGTGGTTAATACATGAGTGTCTCTTCTGTATGTTCTAACAGTCATTCAAATAGAATAATTAACTTCAATAATACGATCGTACTGTGCTCATAAAAAACAGATGATACATCCATTGATTTTTTTAACAAGTCTGAAGGGACGGTGCCCAGCACGAAGAGACTACGGTGGACCCATCAAACAAGACAATTAATGATTAATGTGTAAGTCTAACAATTAAATTTTGCGTAGAAGTACTGTATCATAAAGTTTACGAAGATGTAAAATTACACATAACATTAAAAAAAATGGTAAAAAAACACCATGAACCTTGCCAAACATACGTTACCTTTTGGATCCATGAAAGTCAGTTCCTGCATGCACCCTTTCAGTCTCTTTCTCTCCTAGCACGCGTAGCACTAAGCATAGAAAGCTCTCATCTCACAAGAAAGCAAAATCTTTTTCTCTTTCCCCGAAGCTACGTGTAATCAATTCTGAGCTTAGACTACAGCAACTCCCAAACAAAGCGTTAATATCGGTAGTGTATATCTTAAGGCCATTTCACCTGAAGGCGAGGAGCGATAGGAGCTAGTGAACGACTTCTTCCTGGTTCCCCGCCAAGCTAATAATCAGCGGTTGCTACTGTCTTAGAGACCGAACAAAGACCAGACCGGATTGAACTTTAGAAACCAGTGCGTGCTATCGACAGAACCGAACTCTGAGGCCGGCACCAAAGAATATTGGCTCAAGCATGTGCATTCACATAACAAAGCCTGAAAGAGTGAAAACCCTGCTAACTTACATGATTTCCACTATGCCTGGAAAGTGAACAAGAAGACTGTTCACTGGTAGCTAGTATTGAAAGAGAAGAAGCCGTTCCTCTGCAGGGGAATCTCCACACACTGTAACTCTGCAAGGATAGGTTGCAGAACCGGAGTCCACGATGGCACAGAGTTTCGCTCAGATGGACGAGGAGGTGCAGAGCTGGAGTCAGAGCAACCATAGCTCCACTTGCAGGGCCCACAGATAACGGACGTGGCTGAGAGACCACCCAAACAGCAAGACCACCACGGCTTCCTCAATTTGATGACGTGGCTGAGAGGGAAAAAACTGATTTGTGAGTCCACACATGATAAGTAACGGACGGATTCGGTGTTGTTTCCTTTGCACTTTTTTTTTATAAGGTTACATGTACTTTTACACCTTCACAAATTTTATGATATCAGATGCTCTAATATAATATTTAATTGTTAAAATTGCACATTAAGTATTAATGAATGCCAGACCAAAGCGTCTACATATTTTCATCATCATCATCATCATGACGTGTCCTCTCCTCCATCTCCCATTCATATCTTTCCCTTTTGGGAACACCTTATTGCCAACCACTGGTTCCAAGCATTTATCATCCTGAACGCCCTCCCTCGCCCTAACAAAAGATAGAATCAGGGAAAGCAGAACGAAACTAATTAAATATGACGAGTGGAGAAGTTCAGCGCGAAAATGATGAAACCCATGTTTTGATCTTTCCTTGTCCAGCCCAAGGTCACGTCAACTGTATGCTTCAGCTGGCTGAGCTTCTGGTTATGTCCCGCATCCATGTCACCTTTCTCAATACTGATCACGTCCACCGGCGCCTCCTTCGTTTCTCTGATATCCAGTCTCGTTTAGCTGCCTATCCCACTCTCCACTTTGAGACTTTCTCCAACGGACTTCCTGCCGACGACGCCCGACACGGAGATGACATAGCCGAACAAATCAAACAGGTGAATTTGACGGCCATGCCTCAGTTGAGGGAGATATGTATGGAAGTTTCTGGAAAACCAAGGTTCAGTTGTATCATTGGAGATGGGATCTTTGGACGCCTCACCAACGAACTCGGACATGAACTTGGGATTCCTGTTGTTCATTTTCGTACCGTCAGTGCTTGCTGTTTCTGGTCTTATTTTTGCGCTCCGAGGCTATTTGAAAGCAAAGAACTTCCCACTCAAGGTATGTATTTCTTCTCTTCTGAAGATATCTTTTCCGAATCTATTCTGTCAGAAATTTAGAGGCGAATTTCTTTCGAGATTCAATATTGACAAGCGGTAAGACTGAAGGGGAAGAAGACATGGAGCGCATGATAGCCAGCATCCCTGGTATGGAAAACTTGGTTCGATGTCGGGATCTCCCGAGTTTCTTTCGTCCAAACAATGACCATCATCTGCCTCTAGAACCTGTGGTGTTCGAGTCCCATCAATCGCTCCGAGCACAAGCTTTGATTTTGAACACATTTGAAGACTTGGAAGGCCCTGTCCTCTGTCAGATGCGACTTCACTTCCCCAGACTTTATACCCTTGGTCCTCTCCAGGCGCACCTGAACTCCAGAAAGGCCTCCAAAACGATGTCGTCTGGGGAGAAACCGCCGCCATCCTTCACAAGCAGTCTATGGGAAACTGATAGATCTTGCATGGCTTGGCTCGACGCTCAGCCACCTAAATCGGTGATATACGTTAGCTTCGGAAGCTTGACAAAAATCTCAAGAGATGAGCTCATGGAGATATGGCACGGCTTGGTGAACAGCAAGAAACGGTTCCTGTGGGTAATCCGACCCGACATGGTATCGGACCAAGACAGGAAGGATCAGCCATTGGAGCTAGTGGAAGGGACGAAGGAGAGAGGGTGCATGGTGGATTGGGCCCCACAACAGGATGTTCTTCAACACGTGGCAATCGGTGGGTTCATGACACACAGTGGATGGAACTCGACAATGGAGGCGGTGGTGGCCGGAGTTCCGATGATATGCTGGCCGTACTTTGCAGACCAACAGATAAACAGTAGGTATGTGAGTGAGGTGTGGAAG
>JANTPZ010153288.1:0-12396 GCA_025593235.1 Vachellia pachyceras | reverse complement strand
TTCATACTCTCTTTTTACTACTCTTTCTTACTTTCCTCTTTCTTACTTTTTCTCTCTTTCTCTTTCTTACTTTCCTCTTTCATACCCACTTTTTCTTATTTTTTTACCTCGAAATCTGTAAAAGCTATAACTTCCCAAACATAAATCACATTTCAAAACCTAGGTTTTACCTCGGAATCTGTGAAACTTAGGTTTCAAACCTAGCATCCAAACCAGCCCTAAATTAAAGCATGATTAGGGTGGATAAAAGGGAGCCTTTAGATATGGGTGGGGGTGGCGCCGTCCGCAGAGTCTCACTGGTTCAGAGTGGTGGGGCTCCGACCCCACTCAACTCAGCAAACATGCTGTCTTCCTCTTTTGTTATCATTCGCCTACCGCATGTATATATGGATACACATATGTTGGATAAAATTTCAAAATGGCATTTAAGAAATAATTAAAAAGATAATACTGCGTACCTTAATCGTTCATATTTCCACTTCAAACTAAATCTTTTATTAAGGATACTCAGTGCATGGTTTCATTTTCAACTACCAGTTATACTGGATAAAAGATATTACATACACAATAAATCCCTCATAGCAGGATATAATTATTTAGAGGCCCAACGTGGGAAAAAGGAAATCACATGGAAATATATGTTCTGTGTTGGTTTGAACATACGGTGGAATTATCTTTCAACGTGATTTACGATTTACAAGGTAAATATGTGACAGAAGTTTTATATCACTTGCGCAAATTTGTTTTTCTAACACAATGGCAACCAAACCCATTGTAGAAGGATAATTTCAATAATTATCAAGTAGCTAGTATGGACTGCAAGAATAATTGATCTGTTTGAATTAGCCGTAGAAATTATATTTTAATTTTCACGTGATTTACGGTATGCGAGGTAAGCAAATGAGGGAATTTTTATCTTGACTTGCATGGACATGTTTTTATAAATGGCAAACAAGTTCATTAATTGTTGATTAAACTTTGAAGGTTATTCATCAGACAAATGAATGCATGAGTTATTCCCTCCCATGTGTTTTGTTTTTACAAACATAGCCTTACGTGTTTGAGAATCCGTTAAGAAAACGATTATATGAGAGTAGTTTTGTCTCGATTTATGTGTAATGTAATTGAGAAGTGATTCCCAAACAGGTTTGGGAGAGGGCGTGGCATAAAATCACCACCTAATCAATAAACTGCTAATTAACCAGCTGCCTTTTAAAATTCATGCGCATTTTAATTAACTATGATTTTAAACAAAATTATATGCACGTGTATATTATATTGACAGCTAAATTTACATGCTTACTGATCTTTTTGGCAGGATTAGCTAGTGTTTTGATATTAGAACGCGTATTATATAACATATATATATAATGTTCCCATTGAATTGAAGACTACTGGGATATATATTTGATTGACCGATCGATGATTGAACAAATTGGGTTGAATTAAATTAAATGAATCACAAGGTTACAAGCACTTTTAATAATTTCTTGAACAGTTATGAATTTTCAAATTGCACTTTTCTATTACTTTTCGCTGGACCTTGTTGTTCTACTACCAAATCAATTCAAACATTTTAGAGCTTTCTCGTCCAATATGATGGCTATTATATACACATTCTCTCTCTTTTTTCCCTTCTCGCGTCTCTCCTTTTATTTTACAGATGCCCCCACAATTCCTTTTCATTGTCCATATTTAAATTTTCACATCAAAATGATATTTGATAAAGACTCGATCTTTTGGAATATATCCTTGCTGTTTCTTTTTTTTTTATCATATATATCCTTGCTGTTTCATCATGCATGCAAAATAACCCCCAAAAAAATCAATTATTTTCCTGTAAACAGAGCTAATTGAATCATATTTTAGGGGCTTTGGTTGCTAAGCACAATATCTAAAGTTCAAGTATAGGTCAATACAAAAAATATCTTCAGTAGGATTGCCCTAAATTGAGCATAACAATACTCGAATATGATACAGTTAATACAACGACAACAATAAAAATAAATTGTTATCTTATTAGGTGGGTTACAAGATATTCATATAAAAACTCCCTATTGCAAATCTGCACTATAAACATAGTCTTGTATTCAAATTATTAATACCAACCCATCCCCATCAATATCGAGTACTGCTCATTTTGTGTTATCTTTAATTAATTAAAGGCAATTCATCAGTCTTCCAAGTTACACCAAGGACCTTAATTAAAGAGTTTAACTAGAAGCCGAAAATTCTTACTGTAATGCCATAGCTAGTTGCTGCTTTGCATAATTACCCCTATTTGACACACACACACACACACACACACACACACACACACACGAAAGTCTTGTCTCGACATACCCCGTGATGACCAACCCAATGACTGTTTTAATGGAAAAAGACTAATATGTAGCATCCAATCAGCTTTACTGTTAATTTCATCTAATTTAACCTAGCTGTCAATTTTTTAAATAAAAAATTACGTAAGAGTGTGTGTGTGTGTGTATAATACAACACCTGTCATGGCGGGTAAGAGTTACAGACCCAACATTAATTAATTAACATGAAAAATGAATATGAATTTTCGATTTGAAAATGTTATTATCCTGTGTGATAAAGATATTCGTGTCAACTTGATTATAAAGAATTATCTATCGCCAATAATAGTCGGTTGCTAGCTACCTATATAAACCAGTAGTCAATGGCCAATATAACAATCTGATGCTGGTTTTAACAAATGGCTTTATATAATATATTACTTCTGATCGAGTGAAGCGTCTCTATATTCCACTCAAGGGATGTGCATGAAAACTGTTCCTTTATTTTTTATTTTTTTTTACTTTCTCTTATATTCCATCATTACTGAACGATTAATATAAAAATGTCAAAAATATTAGTGACGGAGACAGACCACCTGCATGCAAATTAACTCTACAGATCAGTGCATGTAATTAATATACAATACATCACGTAGACGTAGGGATATAGGAACATGTACGAATAGAGAGCGTGAGTACGAGTTAATTTTTTTTTTCGTTTGTAAAATTTAAATTTGTTTTCTTGCCTAAAAATAATTGAGATCCTTTATTAATCACTTCAACCAAAAACTTCGTCAATTTGCTTCATTTGTTCAAAAATAAAAAATCACTCATCAACCCCCCTCCTTACGTTGAACAAATCACAGTGTTGTTGGTAATTCTACTTTTGGCTACTGGTTGAGTGAAACTTCAATGATCAGAAACGAACTTATTATTTGATATGATCAATATAATATATGTATGTATATAATTAATCGTTATTGATCAATGTGCACAATTTACTCGAGACTGAGAAAAGTAAGGTGCTTTAAAGCATATTATGACTCTACCCATCATAAAAAAACAAGACCCGAAATTTCTGAGAAACATGGATATGGGAATCTCAGCTTCATGCATGAAGATCCAGAGAAATGGAGCTTTGCATGTCTCCATTTCCTTACTCTTATTTTATCTAATTCTGACCATCAATTTCATCAAATGACCACAAATAATCCACTTTGTTGTGAAGTGGGGAGAGGAATTCTCTCTCTTCCCCCATTAAACAGTAAAATAGTGGTAAGTAGATTGTTTATAACTCTTTAAGGAAATAGATGGTCGGTATTAGAGAAAATGAGCATCAAATAATATTTTTTATACACAAATTTTAGGCAGGGGTCGGGCTCACCCACAAACTAAGGGTAGGACGAAATCTCCCTTCCTCTTAGGTGATACCAATGTCGAGCAGGGCGAGCCATCAATTACCCCCGAGCGTTAACCTAAACACCTAGGAGTTATGATGCATCTTCAAATGTTACGGTGGGATCGAACCTCCTCCCATTTGGTGAGAAAGGTAAAATAATATTAATAATAAAGAAAATGAGATGTTCGAGGAAATGGATGTGACCCTACATCCAATGTGAACCTATCCAACCTCCATAAATTGGCCCTATAACTATATTATAGGCCCATATATGCATCCATTCTTGCCCCTTGCCTTAGAATGAAGCTCACGAGGACTTTATATACATACATATATATGTATTTGTTTTCTGAAAAATTACTACACACGGATTCTTTTCTATTAGATAATTATAAAAAAATTTAAGATAATGTGAAAAATAATATATTATATTTAAACTACAACTCATAATAATGTTATTAAATTCTGAATATACGTTGGCAAAAGAAAACTTCTGAATATGCATGAAAGTGAAAGTATATGATCTGTACGTATATTAGTCTAACAAAAATGGTTTAACAAAATTATTACAACGTTTAATAACATTATAACAGTGAATACTTCCATATTACAAAATAAAATGAAAGACCTGGACGTCCAAAAAGTTTGGAAAGAGTCTCTTGCATCATTTGTATGAAGACAATCTGGACATCACTTTACTCAGTCTCGTATATATTGATAAGTCTTCCCATCCTTCAAAAATTTAAATTGAGGAAAAAAGCCGAAGTCAATCTCCACATTCCACTCAAAACTAAATTTATTTTTATAAATAAATTCGAAGGAAATAATATTGAGCTTATTTGTTGGAGCGTTTGGAAAAGCCTAACACACGTTCAACAGTATTTTTCCGTAAAACGAGATGATCTCCTTCACATATTTACTTCGGCTTGCGTAAAAGTAGTTCTCTATCAGGTTTCCAAACGGGCACATTATAAATTTAAATACAAGTTAAAATTCTTAAGCTACCTTCGAATTGAGGGAAAAGTCAGAAAAAAAAAATAGGAGAAGGGCTAGAAAGGACAACTTTCAAATATATTAAATAAAATTACTATTTTTGAAAGCTTTCCTTCTGTTCTTTGCTCCCTAACATTCTTTCTATCAAAACAAAGGGTTAATATCAAAACTCTCAAGCTCTCAACCCCTCCTTCAATTAACCTCCTTCCTCTTATAAGTTGGAAGATTGAAATCCAATGGCACCAAATGCATCTTTTAAGTTTTTTTTTTTCAAAGGAAGGTCGTGAGTTCGTATAAGGAGTGTGTAAGTTATGACACACAAAAAAACTCCCTCTCGTGTGGAGCTATTGTGCATGCCAATTTAATGCATTATTTGCACGCACGCGCACACAAAAATTTATCGGCAGTATCGAGCTATATATATTTGCGTAAGTTTGTCTGTAATTTGTAATGTTGAGTCGTGATTTATTAAGACATATCCCATGGGTTCGCAAGCAGATAGTGTTGCTCATAGAATTCGATTTCTAGGACTCCAATCCCTTCATCTGCACAACATGACAACCTCAATGCGATTATAACAAGGTGAGCCTGTGTTTTTGCTCCTCGTCCATGCACTGCTTATATATAGCAACAACCCTATATCCTGGGTTCTATCGGTTTGTCCAAATTCTAAATGTTGGCTAATTAATCATGGTACTGCTCCATTTATGAGTTATTTGTCTGCAAGATTCCTGCTCACTGTCATTAAATAGACATTTTCATTCTCCATATTGCACTTTGTATTATTCAGTCTTGGAAAATGCTTGTGGCACGGTATCATCTCTAACTACTCCGTTTCATACTTTACACTTAGTTTAGCTTCATAATATAGACAGCTAAAGACAAGCCTTAATCATTAATTTGTAGCATTTTTTTGTTAGATACAATATTATTAACTACTGTCAAAGCAAGGGAAGATATATAGCTTACAATCCCAACACATAATTCTCTCTTATCCCCCATTCTTGTCTTTTCTGGTCCAAAAATACTCTTTACTCACGACAGGATTAAGTGAAAAGCACCTAATCTTTGGGAACCAAAAAAGCGAAGTTGTTTGATACTCCGCTAAGGATTTGAATTATCTTCATATTAGGAGAATCATCTTCAATTAGATCTCATATTTGAATGTAAACTAGCTATGGGTACCCAATAATACTATAGGTAATTGCTACAAAAAAATAATATTAACGAGTTTATAAATAGAGGAAAAATTCTGTTTGCATGTACTGAAAATTAGCAAGCTTAAGACATCAATACTAATTAAGTTATAAGTGACTCCCTCATCTCTTTAATGTAAGAGTTGCTTAACTAATTTATTGGGTAAATTAAAAAAATAGCCAATTAATTCAGGTGCAGTTGCATTGTCGGCAAACCCGGTACTGCACAACAAGTCCAAACATATGGAACCAGACCTTCATTTTATTAGAGAAAAGGTGGCCGGTGGCATTGTTCATGTGGGATATGTCCCATCGTTTGATCAAGTAGCTGATACACTGACCGAGGCTCAATCGAGTACGCTGTTCTTCTACTGTAGGTACATACTTAACGTTGAATAACTTGAAGCACCAGATCTGAATGAACATGATTTCAGCAATATGATGTGACTGATTCCTAATGGGTCTTGTCTGTTTCTTTTGTGGCCCCACTTTTTTTAGCACCTGGGTACTGTAAAAGCACTTTACTCCCCAAGTTCAACCAGATATTACTCCATTGTTGGTAGTATGAACTTTAGAAGCAGCAAAGGTGGCGTCAGCTACACTTCAGTGAGTCCTCAGATGACAATCCCTTCTTCGTTGGACTAAATCAGTTGCTTCGACTCCCTGAGAATAACAAGACTAATAATCCTGCAGATACAAACTGCTATGGCCGAAGTGTGTATAATGATGAGGGAGCTCTTGGGCGGAGAATAGTGGATCCCACCATCAATTTTCAACATCTGAATAATGAATTAACCTTTACAACAGGAAGGTTCTTGCAATGCAGAAGTGATTAGATCAGACGTAGTCAGCCAAATGCCATCGATCATCAGGACTCCATGTTATTACAAGTGAATCATCCCTCGATCTATATATATTATTCCATTGTATGCGTATTTTATTATCCTTGCTATAATTAAGATTACAAGGTATTCATATATTCATGGGAATACTTAAGAAACATGATGAGTAGTGACACAGGGCCAAATAAATAAGCTCATACTTTGGCTGCTGTCAAGAAGTTTTTTTTTGGGGGGGGGGGTTAAGATTTATTCTTGTATTCATGAGATTCCTTAACAATTACATGAATAATGTCAAGCTCATTTCTTGGCTCCTGTTTGGATGAGAATATTAGGAAACTCATTTATTGATCCGTACTTCATTCCAGAGGTTGCGTTTTGTGATCTCAAATAGTTTAATTGATATTCTATTTAGCAGTTATGAGTTAGTGCTACATTTTTCCAGCCAACCGGCCTAGCTTGTGAATTAAATTATATGATTGAATCGATTTTTTTTTAGCCCCATCAAGAACATATTAAGCAACGCAATTATTATATGAAGACATGGAAATATCACTTGGGTAGAAATAAGGATGAAAAAGGTATATAAAAGAAAGAGTTATGACAATTTTCCATCCAAATATTCATACACTGGGCAATTATGAAGCACATTAATAACATATTATGGAATTTCCCATGACCAGAAACAAAAATTTATTAAAAAAATCACACAGGAAGTCCCAGACAATCCAAGAATGTAATTCCATGCATGGTGCAACGTGGAAGCATTCCTGATCAAGTCACTGCCTCAGCACACTGAACCCAAGAGAAAAGAGTTTAATTAGGAACATAGGAGAGATGGGGAGAATATAGAGTGAGCAAGAAGCAGATGTCGCACTTAAAATACTAAATCAATAGAGTGATTTTTAAATTTCATGAAGTCGCACGGCGCGCACACGCATACAAACAATGAAAGGATCTTTATGCCAGTGAAGGAGGACACTTGGAAAGATATTGTAACTTACTTGTAAATGTAGGAAAGAATGCCAAGGAGAACACAGAGGAGAATAATGTCAATGCAAAAATTTCGACTAGACCTCACCTGTCACGGGAACATTAAAAATCTTGCTAAATGTATTGGAAGTATTTCTTTTTAAAAAAAAACACAAATTAATCACGTAAGACACCTGGTTGAGAGTTTTCTTCAGCTTAGTGTTATTATTTCTAAGCTCGGATGTGGTCTTATCGACCTGTATACTAGATGCCAAGCACCATTAGCCTCGTGATTTCATATATGAAACAATCCAGTTGATAGAACAGCATTTATGATTGAGGTTTTTTCTTACCTTTGTATCAATTTCATCCATTAATGGAACTTGCCGGTCCAATTCCTGAATTTACACACGAATAAAAGAAAAACTATTATCATCTAGGACTTACTAATAGACTTTTTTTTAATGCACAAAACTGCATTAAAGAACCACCCATGGCGCACGAAACTGCTAAAACTGCAGCTAGAGACCCTAAGCGATATAATAATCTGCGATCTAATTCATTCAAATTCCAACACAACCGACCTCATTCATATCATAGGCCAAATTTTTCAACGTATCCAATCCTTCTGAGATGATATCAAGCCCTTCATCCTGTTTTGTTTTAAATCACATAAAGTAACAACAGATCAGCTGGCGAGAAATGCCTCTAATAAATCATAAATTTCAAGCCCTTCCAAATTAGCCGAAATTATAATACAGCAGTACGAGGATTACATGCCTGTTTCAGTTTTCGCATCTCATACGCTGATCTAAACTGACTTGATTCTTCAGTTTGTTGGAAATATAGATCGTCCTTGTATCCTTCTGAAGTTGGGAATGTAAATATTACCAAAGATAAAAATAAAAAAAATAAAAGTCAAATGCATTTGGCATCTGACATACTGGTCTGTCACCTGATGAATCAAACTTGATATTCTGAAATGAGGGAGAAAGCCCTACTCCTGCAGCTTGATTTGCTGCACCAGTGATACCATCTGGTATTGCTTGGATCCTTTGTGGCAATGCCAGAACCATATCATTGCGAATGCCCATTTCTTCACTTGAAAGACCCTTAACCTGTTATTCATAGGATTGGAACTAGTCCTTTTTATTCATTATCCAACGCAAAATCGATCTGCAGAAATACTTTTTTCCCACGAAGCTAAAAGTATTCCCTTCCACACACAGGGAGAGACAAAAGACATGGACCATCCCCACAAAACCATTAATGGGAAATAATATCAAGAGGGAAAGAAAATGAAAGGAAATAGAATTAAAAATGCATCAATGGTCGATGCATGACCCAACTATATAAATTAAAAAGCTGCCCTGAAAGGTTTCAAACAAACTTTATACCTTCTTCTGCGCCAGTTTACGAAGCTTAGGGACTTCGTCCACGAGTCGAGCTTTGGTCCGACGAACTTCCGCATTCAATGCCGCTGCAGATGCTCTGTTCTTCTCATTAGAAGCAATCTCCGATTTCTGCATTATAAAAATGAATGGATCATTCATATTTCACAAAGACCTCAAATTGAATCCGCTCTACAGCGCTTTAAACTCCATGCACATTATATCGTTTCAACTCGATCCACTAATCTTCAATGAATTCACCCACGGATCAATTATAAAACTCGATAAATTGTAAAGATAACAGAGAAAGTTCGTATTTTATTTCGCAAATGGCATTTGTGAAATCCTGAAAAAACAAACAAAAGAAATATCAGAGCAGGAGTAGAAAAGTGATCAGAAGGGAGAATAGCAAACAAACATTGAGGGCGTCTTGGATATTACTTTCAACGGCGGCGTAGAGGCGAGCAAAGGCATCGTCACCGTAGGCATTGAGCTCTCGCCGCTTGTCGATGTCATATTTGTCGTATTTATGGCATATCGAATCGACCCGGAAGATAATATCGATGACGCTCATGGTTTAGATCTCTGCAGTTTCAGGCGATGAAAATGTAGGATTAGGAGGCCGAGAGAGAAGGCCTGTGGGATTTCTCCCTGATTCTGGAATAGTTTCCGTGCATTTTTCCCTACGCGAGGCCTTTGAGCGAAAAGAACGCTTCCGCAAGTGATTGGCATTAACCATCCTTCTCTGACATCGTTTTTCGGGGCTAGTTGTTTCTTCTATTTTTAACGTTTCCCCGTTAAACGGTTATATACATATATATATATATATATGTTAGTTATAGAACTCTTGATGAGAATCATTAATCAACATATATATATATTGCTCGAAACTTAAATACAGTATGATTCATGATTGAATCAGTTGACCAGAATACGATTGGAAAGAGTTTAATCCCTTGACATATTTTTTAACACATTCTTTTGGTGGAATAGCTAGCCTACAGGACTGGATTTAACGGTGTCGAGTCCGTAGGCACTAACTCGCTTTAGATTCTGATCATTTTATTTTTTTATTTTCCATTTCTCTTCGATTCATAAAATATTAGCATATAAGTATGATATATATATATATTTAAATTTTAGCTTGAATATAAAATCTATTTCATCAGTATATAATATCACAAATAACTATACAATTTTTTTAATTTTAGAGTTGAATCATAGAGTCCTTGAAGCTTTAAATTTTAGAAAATGCACACTATATCATGAATATTTTACACTCACTCATAAGTCATGCATAGCTTAAAGCACACAAATGTATCTATATAAATAAAAAAACAAGGTTAATGAGTCTATTACATCTACGTGATATACTTTTATCAAGTTTGATTTGCTGTATTAAAGTTAATGACCCATGTAGTAAATGCGTGTCTTGCATGTATTACTCGCTTCATGTAGTTCGTATACGCCATACTTTGATGATCGTTCGGTACGCTAATCGCATCAAGTAGTTCTATATAATCCTTTTTAATTTTTTTGTTTACTTTTTATGTGAAATAATGGCAACTCCGATGGCCAAATTAAATCTTCAACATGAACAGCTTTTAGCCATCAAATAAGGACGCGATTTGGATTTGACAAAGTCATTAATAGTGAACAGTGCATGGATGGTAAAGCCAAAACGGACCTGAGATCAGTATTGGCCGTATATATATTACCATCTCAAAATAACAACAAAGTCTATTCTAAGAATGAAGCAACCAATTAACCATTAACAGGTTAATGGAGAACCGAAAATGGCGTTTTCCACAACGTATGGATCTCTCAATCGCCGCCGGATCGAGAGCGGTACAGCTTGCCGAACACGTGCAGGGCCGTAACGAATCCGATGAAGCACAGGCTCATCACCAGCACCATCGTCGGAGATATCTTCAGCCCCGGGGATTCGTCCGTGTAGAACCTCAGCATGTTGGCGCCACCTCCTACCCCTCCACCGCCGCCGCCGGAGCTGCTTCCCGTGCCACCAGACCCTGTCACTCGACGGCGGCGCATGCTGGCCGTGGCGGCGGCAGAGCCACGTGGAGCCTTGACACCTGGGCGCGTGGTGGAGGCCGTTGTGGCGGACTGAGATTGAGATGCCCCTCTTGCCATGGTCGTAGAGCAGCCTAGAATTTCACCAAGGGAGAGGAAAATAGAGCTGTCTGAATTACCGATGGTAGAAAACAGATCAGATCGATTAGAGCATATATATATATATATATATATAGAGAGAGAGAGAGAGAGAGAGGAGGGGGGTTATTCTTTGTAAAAAATTTAATTTATCCACTTGTCGTTTTATAATAATTAATATGTATGTAAATAATTTTATTGAGTTTTCTCATATTAATTTTCGCTTCTTTTGTCTATCCTACAATATATTTGTGTATTCAATTAGAATAATACTAATAGTTAAGCTTATTCTTCGATCCCCTAGCGATGGTGGAATAATATATACCAATTATTCATAGCATTATATATATGTATATATGTTATTTATACCGTGTTTTTATCCATGTTATTAATTACTAATCTTTTGATGTGTGTTTGCTAATTAATGTTAATTGAAGTCCTAATAATAGAATGTTATTGCTAATCTATTTTATTCTCTAAACAATACTATATAGCCCCACATTGTCAGCAATATAATGCGCAATTATGTAGGTAATATGTGTGTTTAGATCTGAACATTTACGTTCTTCCAAGGCCATTTTTTTGATACAAAAATTTTAGGTAAAGGGTTGAGCTTACCCACAAGCCACTTCTTCTTAAGTCATACCAATGTTGGGCAGGGCGAGCCATCAATTACCCTCAAACACCTAAGCACCCAGGAGCTAATATGCCTCTCCAAGCGCTGGGACTGGAGACACAACAAAGTGACATTTCCCGGTATCGAACCCTTTCCCTTTTGGTGAGAGTGTCCAATACCTTCGTCAGCTAAATCCACGGACGATGGGTGTTCTTCCAAGGCCATTAAGTATATAGCCATTAATCATTAATTGCACAGCTAAAATGACTTCCGTCCATTTGGTTTGTGTGTTGAATTGATGATTGTGTTAGTAATAACTATGAAACACATGGCAAAAAAAAAAAGTAACTATGAAAACACTTGAGACTAATTGAATTTATAAAATGTAATGACCAAGGTCGTGATTAAAAAAGCAACCATAATTTCCTTCTTAATATACATCAAATATATGTATGTATGTTCGCTGCTAACTAAAAAGATAAGATAATGCATCACTTGAGGCTTTCAAGTTATTTAACACT
>JANTPZ010153287.1:0-14633 GCA_025593235.1 Vachellia pachyceras | reverse complement strand
CGAAGTATGAGTTTCATAAGCAGAAATAATGCGATGGCACTCTCAAAGCAGCTATTCAAATGGAAGCTGATCAGTTGGAAAGGGTTAGAATTCGCAGGAAACACGATTCCCATTTGTCCTCACTGTTATGCAAAGCTCTTTATGTTTCCCTATCCCTCACCTCTCTGTGGCGTCCTATTCAGAGGCAGGCAGGCTGGGTGGCTGGGTGGCGGCTCTCCCGGCACATGCGTAATTTATTTCATGGGTCTGGGAAAAACACACACACACACATGCTTTGTTGTGGATATAATACATACTGCTATTAATTTATTGACTCAGATTTTAATTTGCTGTAACCATTCACGTGCTGCATTGCTAAACAAATTACTAAAAGGAGTACCTCCTCTTGCTTTCCTCAAACTCTAAGAAACACTATTTAGAGGACCTCCTCCGCTTCTTCTATGTTTGGAAAACACAAATGTTGGTTATATATTGAGACATCCTTCCAGTTCATCAGTTCGGGAAAAATTGTCCCATAAAACAATGTAAATGTAACATCCACAAAAAGGCACTCCATACGACCTAAAAACATCTTTATGCATGTATGTTTGAGTTCTTGTTGGGATATGGGCCACCCTTGATGGATTAGGCCCAAGTCCATGGGCTAGGTCAAATGCGTAAACCTAAACCCTAGTGGGAAGTTATAAGAGGGGGCAAGTGGCTCCCCAAAGGCAGCAGACACAACGCACGGAGAAAACAAGTCTTCTCCCTTCCCTTTTCTCTTAAAGAGATTCCTCTCATCTCCTCTCCTATTGCCTTCGGTGCTTTTGCTGTGTCTTATATTCGGATCCGCACTTGTGATTCGAGTTCCGCGTGGGTATCTGCAGATTCATAATTCGGCATCTTCAGGTACGCTCGAAATCCTTCAGTTCTAATGTTTACGAATATTTCATGTCATTCTTTTTGTCCTTGGGATAAAACAGTGTTTTTAAATGTATCAAAGTCATGTTGTTTAACAAAAAATGATGGATAAATTTGATTGAATACATTATTAGATTCTTACATATCTATAATCTGATGCAATTATTTTAAAGAAACGGACAGAATATCTTCTAATAAAAATGTCAAACTTTTTTTTGAGTGAAATAAAGATGTCAACTTTTAAATGATGGCTTGTATGTAAAAAAGAAAGGACATGGAGGGAGTATGTGTGATAATCCGATACACGTCGGCAGAAGGAACGGAGAAATCTGCGGTGAAGTCTTCTAATGGTAATAAATGATCGACCGAATTTTTTTTTTTTTAAAAAACTCGTTCTAATATAAATGAACGCACTCCAACTAATTAACACAAGACGCATTCTAACCCCGATGGATATGAAGAACACGACTCCTTTATCAAACAATAATTTAATGCTATCAATTTATAAGATGATTCATGTGCAGTGGAGGAACGAAAGCTTGAGCCTTGAAGGCCATTAATTTCAACCCCGCCACTATTCTAGTCTTTCCCGCCGTCTAACTCTGGCAGCTCAAATTTTGTATATTCAACTCCAGATTCGAGAATAGAAGCTTACCCAGTTCCATAAATTAATCAATACCTACCTCCTCCTCCTTCCAAAATCCTTCATCACCGTCGTTATTATAAGTACTAATTTATTATATTTACGTTACTAGTGGGACTTTCCAATGATTTTTGAATTACATATGGCACATGCACGGGGGACAGCCCGCTAATTTTCAGCATCCAGCTTCAAGATGCTAGCTCTCAACTCTCAATACGTTGACTGAAAATCTTACTTCTCCAAGCTAAGAGTCTAAGATTAAACCCTCCAGTAGATTTCGTCTAATTGAACATTAATCTTCATAACATTGATTAATTAAAGATATATAAATCAATCAAGAACATCTGTTAGTTACACCTTCATAATCAAAAGCTATATCTTCATAGCAGGCTATACCTTCTAGTGTAGATCCGTAGCCAACAAGAAATTCTGAGGATGCATGTACATCCTGCCCCCCGTAGCTTAAATTGTATACACGTTCCCTTCAAATTCGCAGCGAACGGCCATCATTGTATATATATATACTACTGTGTTGATTACTATTATGAAACCTAATTAAACTTTTGCTTGTCTAAAGTGTATAAAGACTCTCATAATAATGATTAAAAAATTTGATATTTTACCGGCTAAGATAGAGGCAATGAATGCAGACCCACGTGGCGCTTGGAAAAGGTCAGCTGATGAGAGCAATTGAGAGAGAGAGAGAGGTAAAGGGATGGAAGGAGAGTCTGTGACTGTGAAGGAAAGGAAGCTAAAGAAGAGAGAAGAGGGAGGAGGTTGTTACAGGAGAACAAAAAAATTAATGGCAAAGAATATGGTGGCAGATAGACATTGAAGGAGTGCAATAAAAGGTGGGTGTTGCAGTTAGGTGGCTGATCTCCGTTTTTACGATGCTTTGAAGCCAGGCTTCCCCAATTTCATCCTCCATTGATTCAACTTGATTGTGTCTCTCGGCTCCTTCCCACACACAAATGTTTGAATTAATATCATCCATCGTCGTCAAATGCATGATCAAATGCTGGCGGCAACCATGATGCTGATAGCGAATTAATGTGCAAGAGAGTTTCTGAGTCTGAGGCCTCGCTTAATCAACCTCACCCACCTCCCCTCCCTCCCCATTTAATATTTTCCACAGACCCATCACACAAGGCCCTTCCTTTCCCCTCCCACCAGTCCTTTTCTCACTTTCTTTTCCTTCCTTGCGTTGATGTTTGGGTAGAGTAATGCCCACGATCCTCAGATTTACTCTCTGCTGCTCTTTGCTTTGCTACTAATGGTTTGCGCCTCTTAACTTCTTTCAAAGGTAAACCCACTTTCTCTCCTGGCACTGAAACAGATATGGGTATTGCTGGCACCTGCATCGATATCAGGTGCTCCGATCGCCCTCGTCGTCTTCTTGTCGTGGCTTTCATCTTGGCGCTTCTACTGCACACCGCTTCTCTCTCTTCCGCCACCCTCAACTACACCAGGTATAGGCCGGTTAGTAGGCTCAGACTGGAGAGGATTCAACGGCACTTGCGCAAGATTAACAAGCCTCCCGTCCTGACCATAGAGGTAATTAATAATCATGTTGTATTTTTTTTTTTTCGAAACAAAATTCACGCCCTTTACTCTTTATGAACGACGCCTTTAATTTGTGGATGTGGTTGATAATCGCAGAGCCCGGATGGGGATGTCATCGATTGTGTTCACAAAAGAAAACAAGCAGCTCTAGATCACCCACTTCTAAAGGATCACAAGATCCAGGTGCAACTAATAATGATTAATTCATCTATATATCTTCTCCATTTTACTTTTGATGCTATTGTGGGACAATTAATTAGAACACAAGTAATAGAGATTATATATGTTTATTGGCAGAGGGCGCCAACAGAGATGCCGAGGGGGAAGAAGGAAGAGGTAGAGGGAGAAACATCATCGGAAGCAGAAGAGATGGTGGTAACGCAAATGTGGCATCGAAATGGGACGCTCTGTCCCAAGGGGACGATTCCCGTAAGGAGGAGCACGGTGCATGATGTGTTGAGAGCCAAGTCCTTGTTCCATTTTGGCAAGAAACACCCCCGCCGCTTCCCCAATCCTCTCTCTCGCCGCACCGCCGACTCTCCCGATGTCGTCTCCGGCAACGGCCACGAGGTCTTTTCATTTACTACTCTTTCTTTCTCTCCATCTACCTCATTCATTACGCATCATCACAGCATTATTTAAATCTCTATCGTCACCTCACCTAGATTCATTCCCCGGCCTGCAATATAAAATTGTATTTCTGCCATGTATGATAATTAATGCATACAGAGTACCGCTGGCCATGGTATAACTTATAAGTTAAAGGTGCGAAAGCAAGATACTATAGCTTATAAGTCTGTGCAAACAAACACTATAGTAAATAATTAATCAGTATATCCATAGTTTCCACTTGCATACCCCAAAGCGCAGGGAGGGAGGAAAGAAAAGGGTTGGTTTTTAGGCAAATGTGAATGTAATAAATAATGAGTGACTGAAGATGAGATGGCGCTTCGGTTTCAGCACGCCATAGCGTACACGGGAACGACGGAGGAGATGTACGGGGCGAAGGCGACCATAAACGTTTGGGATCCGTCGATCCAGGTGGTGAACGAGTTCAGCCTCTCCCAGATCTGGATCCTCTCCGGATCCTTTGACGGCACCGACCTCAACAGCATCGAAGCTGGATGGCAGGTTCTCTTTTTTATTTCTTTACGCTTCCCTCTTCAAATCCTTGCACTTCGCTTTCTGTTATGACGCCTTGATTGTTGCACGTTTGCACTAGACAGGTCAGTCCGGAGCTTTACGGTGACAGCAGACCCCGATTATTCACTTATTGGACGGTCTGATCTCTCTCGCTCTCTATCATCGCTACCCCTCACTCATTAGTATTATACACTTTTAAGTATGCGGTCGTGTGTGCAGAGTGACTCGTATCAAGCAACGGGATGCTACAACCTTCTGTGTGCAGGTTTTGTCCAAACCAATAGCAGGATAGCCATCGGAGCTGCCATTTCTCCCGTGTCTTCCTACGCTTCCAACCAATACGATGTCACCATCCTCATCTGGAAGGTCTCATCGTCATCGTTGACATTCATTGTTATTCGCTAGCTATATATATATATATATATATATAAACACAGAAACCCTGATGCAGGAGATGTTTTTGTAATATAGGACCCGAAAGTGGGGAATTGGTGGATGAGTTTCGGCGACAACACACTGGTAGGGTACTGGCCAGCAGAGCTATTCACGCACCTAGCGGACCACGCAACGATGGTGGAATGGGGCGGGGAGGTGGTGAACACGCGAACCAACGGCCAGCACACGTCCACCGAGATGGGATCAGGCCACTTTCCCGGCGACGGGTTTGGTAAGGCGAGCTACTTTCGGAACCTGGAGATAGTGGACACGGATAACAGTCTGAGCGGCGTCCAAAACATCCAGACCTTGGCGGAGAACACTAACTGCTACGATATCAAGAGCTCCTACAGCAGCGAATGGGGCACTTACTTCTACTACGGTGGCCCCGGCCGCAATCCCCTCTGCCCCTGACGAACAACTCTCTCCATCAGCAATTGTACCTATTAATTCTTCATCATACTTCTCGATATTCTTGTTCGTTTCCCGCCGCTTCCACCACCTTTTTGGGTAATCTGTTCATGCTGGCAGGGATCGGAAAACCACAATCTTTAACTTGGTCAATAACAAAAAATAATTTGCATTCTTGTATAATCAGACTCTTGTAAAGCATTGCCCCATGCAGAAGCAAATTGAGGTGATGAGGTGAGGCTCGATCAGGGATAGCACATGGCTGAATCCAAACGCAACAAAAATGTAATTAGTTTTTTCCCATCATCTTAAGCATAGTCATCATCCACATCCTCGTGAACGTGGATCATTCTAAGTGCTCATTTAGCCAACTTTGTATTTCTGCGAATATACGACCCAAATGTTTCCGCTAATTTCATCATCATCATCATCATCATGGCCTTCTCCTGGGCGGTCTCGTGTTGGAATGGAGGCGTGTCCCAACGAATCCAGATTAGTTTCTTGTAGCAAGTTTACACACATACACACAAAGAATAGTTGGATGCTTGGATAGCAAGACGCGCGGGTTCGTGAAAAAAAAAAAGTCTGATTCAAGAGTATCGAAATTTTCAACATTACATCTAGTGCATGTTTACAAAAGCTTCAGCAAATCAGGGTTAAGCAACTTGTCTAATGCACTTACCTCATAAGTTATAAATCACATTTAAAAAAGTAGTTTTATCGTTAATTCAAATAGATCTTAAAGTGGGCATCCATTTGTGGAGCACGTGGCAAATGAGATCACTGCCTCATCACTTGTGAATCTCAAACCTACAAGCACTCTCTAATGTAAGAATTTGGTTATCATAGTAAGCATTAAATAATTAATTGAATGATTTAATTAGATATGGACCATCTAAATCTAATTTAGACGATTTATATTTGATTTTTTTAAATGGTGTTTTCTTAAATAAAAAAATAACTTTTTTAAAAAAATAGTTAAGAGATTGTTTTTATTTCATATTTTATATCTACTGAAATAATTTTTCTTAAAAATTATACTTTTAAAAAATTAAATTTGGACCGTCCAAATTAAGTATGGACGTCCAGATCTAATTAACCCTCCATACCAAGCAAAATGCTTAGTAGGGTAACTGATTTCCTAATGCTAGGATTTATGAAGCAAAATACTTAGTAGGGTAAATGGTTCCCTAATGTTAGGATTCGTGGCTGAACTCAATTTTGTCAATATAGTCTGCTTCCTCAATTTGTTCATCGATGTATGCCCCTCCACCCTCTCAACACTGGTCCATCGGGTCTAGGACAGTACAGCAAAATTAGACACCACTGGTAGTTCAACAAAAAAACTGGAGAATTTAGTGTGGGGGTAACCATTTGGAAACACTGGAAGTGGAGAAACCAGCATGTTTTGAGTAGGGCTATGTTAAGCCATATGAGCCAATTCTGGAGGTTAGGCTTGTATGGCGAAGATATTTGTTGTTGCAAGATGACTCATGCCAAACCGTAGGAGCTGGAGATCCAGTGGATGGAGCCCACCTAAGGGGGTGGATCAAGTTGAATGTTGATGGAGCGGTTTCAGGTAACCAAAGGATAGCAGGATGTGGAGGACTCAATCGCGATCGACTAGGAGGTTGGGTGATAGGATTTACACAAAGTATTGGCCATGCATAGTGTTGGAGGCGGAGCAGTTGGCAATGCTCAAAGATCTGGATATGGCTTGGGATATGGGATTCAGAAAGGTCATATTAGAATCAGACTCAAAGAAACTAGTAGATATGATGAGCGAGCAGCAACTGAGTGGGGCGTGGAGTCTGGTGTATTACAGGCTTCGCGAGTTGATGTGTTATGAATGGGAGTTAAGCATCAACCACGTACCAAGGAGGCAGAATATGGTAGCAGATCTACTAGCTAAAGAAGGACTGACAAGATCGACAGCATATGATGTGTACCCTGAGCTTTTAAGGGCCTTAATGTCCAAAGAGTCTTTGGTATCTACTCCCCTCTAGTCTTTATACTTGTATCTTTCTCTGGCCTTTGAGCTTCACTTGCATTAAAAAAACTAGAGAATCAAAAGTGTGTTTGGATATAATTTTTTTCACTTTTTTTATACGGTGCACACAAGTCGAAATAAAACTCATATCACATACTTACATCGGCTTGCGTAAAAACACTTCTACACCGCTTTCCCAAATGGGTACTTATCCAACCGAGGGAACCAGTTAAACGTTTTACTTTGTTTAGTATTTTTAAAAATCTAAACCATATTTTTGAGCCATGGAACTTGCATATTCTTGCATTATAAGCATTGGCAAAAGGAAAAGTAACAAGTCAATGGGTGAAAAATGTATATATTATCAGATTAATAATCATAAAATGAGCATATACAACGCATTATTGATACACAGTTATTTTATTTCTTAAATTACAATATAAATATTTATTAAAAAATTTAAACCATATTTTGCATTCTTACTTTAGTGCTAGGAAATGGACTGGTCAACAGTAAACAGCTCAGTTCGTTTGGCCCGCTTTTTAACAGGCTGACCACTAGCCCTCCACTTTTTTTTTGTATTTTCTATTTTACTTTTTTTATTATTATCTTATTGAATTTTTTTAGAAAAAATAATACAACAAATTTACATAAATTTACCAAGCTCATTTGATTTTCGGAGAAAAAATACAATACATCTCTAAAAAATATAATCAACAATGTTTACAATACAAAAACATAATACATAATCAACAATCTCCAAAGTAAGTATATATTTAAGATAAAATAATAAAGTTTAAAATAATATTTGAAGCTATTGAAACATCATTCATTTCCTATTAAAAAATATTAAAGGATTAATTTTTAAAAAAATAAAAAAAGATTGACCTGCCAACCCGTATTAGCGCCCGTTTTTAAACGGGTTGCTATTTGCTCGCTTCAGCCCGCAAGCTGAACCCGTTTTCCAGGTACTACTTACTTTTACCCACTTTATTCTCCTATTTATATTTTAAATAAGCGTTTATATATAACATGTTTATATTTAGTCTCCCAAGTCCCAACCCTCAAGTGTTGAGGGCTCCACCAGAAAGTAGATTTGTTACTAGCTACTACAGTATGTTGCATCTGGGTTTGGAAACACCATGAGGTAAAGCGATACCCTAGCTCAACTGTAGCCTGTTGACTGCCAATATTGTAAGCAAGTGGATAACTTCCGGAGCCACGAGATAATCCCTCCGATGGTATTGCTCACATCATGATATGCACATAGTACAACATTATCATTCCCAAGCACAGCTGGGAAGCAGGCCCCAAACAACTCAATCTTTCTTTGATTTGAGCTGGATCCCCAGGAGAATAGGTCCCACGGAAGCAAATGCAGACAATAATGTCGACAAGTAGAAAAGAGCAAGCCGTTCCCCCAGGAGACTGCAACCGAAGATTATACTTCAAGCATCAGAAACTTTCAAGTAGTAACTTGTAATCCAAAATTTCAAACAGAAGTTCTTTCAAAGCACCTTAGTCAGCAGCAGAGCATTCTCATTTGGCAAGGAACTCTCAGGAATGCTTTGAATCACCTGGCTATTTCCCATGAAAGAACCCTTCATTTTGTCAGCAATTAGAGGGGTGAATGGCTTTTACCATTCTTGGACTGTCACGGAAATCAAAATGAAAAGAATAACAATTTATTGCCAGTTTGGTAGACTGGAAATGATAGAGATGGATATGGAAATTGAATTCACTTCCATGATAAGACTTATTTGGTACAAAGAAATGATTGTGGAATTGGATCCCATGTGAATTCCAATTCAACAAAAAAGCTGAAAATGATTTTCATGGATTAAACCATGAATTTGATAAAGGCTCCATAGAATTATCACTTTACCTGCCTTTTTGTTCATCTCTGTCCACAAACCCAATGGCCAACTCCATCACTGGCAAGGATAACCCATCACCAATGAGCACAACCATCACGTTCACATCCTCCAGATACTAATTCGCGATGTTAGTGAGCACAAACCAAAGCCACGATGACGACCCATACGTGACGATACCTATCATCAGTGAGCACCTCCAACCGTCACGTTCATCAATGAGTACCTCCAGATACCCATTTGTAACATCTTCGAGATACCCATTTGGGAAGGTGACAGATATGCAAGATACCCCTTTGCGACAGCTATGGATCCCCATAAGTGGTCAGGACAAATCATATGGCTTCTACTTGGGTTCATGATTGGTGGGTGTTCATAAGTGGGTCACCGGAGGTCTAGTGGGTTGTCAGCCAACAGATGAACAAGGGCTTTAAGGTTTACAATGGAGGGAGCAAATATTTTTCTTGCAATGATAAGAGCATTTTAATCCTTTTACATAAAAATTAAAATTCATTTCTAAATAATACCAAACATACTTGCAAACTCTAGATCCATTTACATCAAAACAAATTTTACGTACCAAACAGACCCTTAGACATTTACGCTTTCTTTTTAATGTTTTTAAAGAATATTCCCCCTACCAGGGATCAAATAACCCCTTTTGTCGCAATAGCCAACGGCCCAACACCTTGCAAGCATCATTGGCAAAATTATAGAATAAAAACCTCACGAGGGCCACAGCCTGCAGTATTCAAAATCTCCTTTAAATATATTCCAATTTCAGTGCGTGAGATGTGGTGAGCTAAGTGTTCAAACTGCCCAAGAATGACAATAAAGAGGCAGCGCCATCAGACTTGACTGAAGAGACTAGGGGAAAAAGAGCTCCGTCAGACCTGAAAATTGAGAGTCGAGTAAATACATTAATAATTATCAGACATGTCTCAACGGTCATAACGTGCTCGCATCCCCGCACTTGGCTCAGGAAAACTGCCTTAGCTATAGTGTTTCACTATGATGACAAGGCTTGTTAGTAGGATTCTACATAAAAGTTTCCAATTCATGGGGGCCTCAGCTTATAGTAGCTTGATGTTTGGTAATCTCAGCTTTTACCCTTCGCAACCTTTCTTCGCTCGATTTGACCGGTTATTGGGCACTGCATCTCTGTCCAACTTATTGGCACCATGGTCGCACCTTAACCAAAAATTGCACGAGTTTAAGCCGTTTATTGAGCATGAAAGTGTTTCTGAGCTAGGGGGAACTCAAAATCCAAGTAAAACAAGTTCTGCAGGGGTAACTCAAAATCCAAGTAAAACCTCACCGGCAGTGCTTTCTGCAGAGATGACGCCAAGTTCATTCTTTGCTGTTGACAGATAGTATGCTCGTGCATCTCCAAGAGAAAGCTAGTAAACAGTAGATGTGATGGGAGAAGTATCCAAATAAAAACTAATTAATTTCAAAATTACATATAAAGTTGAATTTTTGTCGTGAAGAAATAATACCACTAGAGCTCTGACAATATCACCAGGATGGAAAGATAGGTGCATATCAACTTTATCAATCTCAGTCGCTCTTACATCTTGCTGCCTGTCAAAAGAAAAAACGTATACAAGGGCACGTTGTCAATAATGAACATACCCTCTCTAACCATATAAATAGAACATCAGAATTTCTGCAGGCTAGACAACGTAGGAAGTGGCAATGACAGTTTTTGCAGGTCCATAAAAGATTCAGGTGTACGACATCAATTTACATGCGATTTAGCCACCTAAAAACAGGGTCCGCCAATTCTTTAGCCAACCAATGCCACTAAGACAGCAGTCTGGTGTTTACAATGGGAGGCAACCCTTGCGGATTCTATAACAACAAATATGTTTGCAAGAAGCATGTGTAAACTTCTAAAACCAAAATTTTTACAGCAAAAGTATTTATGAGCCCAATAGGATACATCTTGTCTATGCAAGCTTGTATAAGATGCAATTAAAAATAAGGTTGAAAAAATATAACTGCATCAGAACAGCCACATGATATTTTTTTCCCTGTTTTCCTCACGTGAAGTGTTTTTCTAAGTATGATGGCTTCTTCTGCACTTTTTTTTTTTGCCGGATTCACCAGCATATGATGTAAAATAACACTAATGCCTGAAATGTTTGTGCATCCACGGCTTGTGAAAGTACACTTCTGTGCATCTATACTTTATAGCATCCAGTGTATATAGTTATGCCAATAAATTCACTTGAGTAGAAGTATAGCATAGGCAATTACCTAATTATTCCAGTAAATTTTTCTCGAACTGACTTAGGGCCAACACACATGATATCAGTAGAAGCTGACCTAGCCATCACCTTGGTGACCTACCCTAATTCAAGAAATGTGTGATCGTTTAAACAAAAAAATCATAAATTAGAGAATGAGAGAGGAAGATGCTCATTGTCAGAGAAGAATGAGAGAAATTGACCCCTATCAAGGGTTAAAATGAAATTAATATAGCGCGAAATATTTTTTGATGATCTATCTAGCCCACAAAAATACTAAAAACTCCAAGAACAAAGCTTTTAGAACTAAAACATGTACTCTTCAAGAAAAAGTCAACTAACTAGAAATATATACCAAACTAGAAATTCCAACCCCACTAATGTAATAATAAGAAGTTGTATCTGTAGTTTTTCGAGGGTGATACAAATCTAGCTAGACTCCTACAACGGGAAAAACTTGGAACTTAATATTATGTACCCTTTTTTCCAATCAAACTTGGACATGTGTACTTTCTGCAAATTATTTACCTTGTCACAAATTCTTATAATTATTATTTTTAACTCAAATTTAAAATCCACTTATACAAACTTGATTGCCACGAGTATGCAAGTTTAAATGCATTAAGTTTTTTTTTTCCTTCCTCATAGTAGTTAAGAAAGAACAAGAAGTAGTCAAGCTAATGAGAAGGGAAAAGAGATTTAGAGAAATAAATTTTTGCATATAGAGATGACAGATGAAAATTCAGACTAAGACTTTAAGAAAGAACAGGTATCTTGTATGTAAAAGTATCGTAATCGGATCAGTGAGAAAGTACTCGTGCAATGACAACAGATCCAGGCTCTGGTACAGCTCCATGAGCTTTGTGGCCAGTCACTTCAACAGTAGGTCTCTGCATAGTATCATCAGCGATTATTGTAATCCACATTATAAAACTGTAACATTCCATGGAAAAACTGAAGTTATGGATTCGAGAAAAACAAAAGGACGTAACAGGAAAGAGATGAAGGGCTTCATGGGGGGAGGGAACCCTAGGGGTCAAAAAGAAAGAAAACCTGATCAGTAGAATCGGGAGCTGAAGATATGATGCGGCGGAAACCAGTTAAAGAAGCATAGATGGTGTTGTTGTGAGGAGCCTGATAAGCACCTTGGCCGGGTTTAACTTCGGAGGCGATACCCAGCGCTTCCCCCGGCGTGACCATCTCTTCTTTCTCCTCTCCCATTGATCCAAATATTTTCGTAATTTTGGGCCGATCCTGCTTTCCACAAGCCAGACGCTCACACGGCTTCAATCCACCCCGCGTATCAATCCATAGTCGGCGAATTTAGCAAGGCCGCTTTTCCCCGCCCTAATGTTCGGTGTGCACGTGCGAAGGGAGTTTTAGGGCGAATATCATTTTTGGCCCATTAGTTTTGATCTCTCAATTTTTAAATTTATGTTTTGTATCTATGGTTCTCTTAAAGTTTAGATGTTTAACGGGTTCTATTAATGCTGTTGAGCATATAGATAAAAAACAAAATTTGTTAAAAGTACAAAGATCACATAATTTTATCTATGTATTTTTAACAACTTTCATTTTTTATTATTGTGCTTAAAACTTTAATTCATACAATTAAACATTTAAATCCTTATGAAATTATAGGGACTGAAATCTTATGTTTGAAGGTGGAGGTATTAAGAATTATATCAACCCCTTTTAATTATTTACTGTCATGAATATATGAAGAATAATTTATTTATCTACATGCTATATAATATAAAATCATTTAAATTTCAAAAATCTAGAATTTATATAACCGTTATGTCGAACACCTTGATTTATATTTAAAATAAAGATATTCAGAGAAACAAAAAATAACTCCTTCTTTTTAAATATATGTGACGTTTATAAAATCATTAAAGGTTGAAAGAGGAAATTATAAAAGGTGAGTTGCGGACACTTTCCTTTTTTCAAGTGAAAGGGCTAAGCCTGTAAATAAACAAATTACACTCGAGGGAAACCAACTCCTTCAATAATATTGTCTCTTACACACTCTAAAACAGTATTAGGTGGCGACACTCAAATGGCCTTATGTGATTGTTGTTTTATACTTAGCTTCGCCATCATATTCGCGCACCTATTTCCTTCCCGCCAAGTATTGACAATAGCTACTTTTTCAGTTTTTTCCTAGCAAAATTTGTATTTGTCCTCCAGTAGATAGCACCCGCTAATCTCTTTCTTGTTGTTTATTTATTCCACTGCTCGGGCTGCATTTGCATCAAGTATGACTCGATCAAATCCTATCTCCCACGCCACTATCAATCCCTCTAGGATCCCCCACATCTCTGTCGTCTTTGCATTACAGTGATCTAACTTGCACAAAAACCCTCTTAGCCACTCTCATTGATCACCTCTAATTACGTCTCCACATCCTGCTATGCCAGATTCAAAAGCAACTCCGTCCGTGTTAATCTTACACACCCAGTCTATGGCTTCTGCCATGAAATCAATTGACTCTCAGACGGTCCCTTCAGCTCCTATTTGTCATCCCTCATACATTCATACTGCTTCATGTACCATAGAATAATCTGTTGTCCTAAGGGTGGGCATTTAAAATTCAAGCTATATACTTGTGAATTCCTCCACCTCCATAGGAACCAACGATGGCTGGATGAGTAGACAGAAGTAAAAGAATAAACAGTAAATGAAATGGAAATGTAAAGAAAATGGGACTCATGATTATGTATATAAAAATACAGAGCTCATTTGTAAAATCCGTTTGAAAATAGTTTTTACGGATTTCAAAATAAAATTTAAGTATTTGAAAAAATATTTTGGGAGAATAGTTTTTATGAATTCTGAATCAAAACCTATGTTTTGAAAGGCAACTGTATTTATAAAATTATTGATTTTTACGGAGGTCGATGCAAAAAGTATGTAGGAAATAGAAAGAAAGAAAAAGAAGGAAAAATGAAATTTATTATGAGAGAGTGTGTGATTTAACAAGAAAATAATTTTTTTCAAAATTTACGTTTTAAACCTAAATTTTATCTGCAAAATAAATTTTGATAAAAAAATACGAGTGTTGAAACAAAATTTAAATTCTAGAGTTTGAAACCAGAGTTCAAATGAGCGTGGGTCTCCGTCTCGGTGAAGTAAGGCGTTCGAAAGTAAGGCCTTTGAAAACTCTCTACTTTATCTGTAACATTCTCTCGAAGCTTTCCTTATCAGATTAATATTGAATATTAATAGCATTTATAATTATCATGTTTGGAAATGTTTTCCAGAGCTCACAGTTTAGTGACCAAACATGTGGCCCCAAAACTGCACGGCCTCCGGGGACGACAACCTTTTCGGATGAATCTTCGATTCACTCTCACTCGCTCCAGATTGAATAACACGTCTCCTCCGCCTCAAATGCTAGCATGT
Organism: Vachellia pachyceras; assembly: GCA_025593235.1. Lineage (NCBI taxonomy): Eukaryota > Viridiplantae > Streptophyta > Magnoliopsida > Fabales > Fabaceae > Vachellia > Vachellia pachyceras. The sequence continues at coordinate 14 of JANTPZ010153287.1, read as the reverse complement.
ACTTCCATGGACGC
>JANTPZ010153286.1:0-21719 GCA_025593235.1 Vachellia pachyceras | reverse complement strand
TATATATATATATGTAAAATAAGAATATATATATATATATAGTCACGTTTTAACAATATAATGATATTCTCATAAGAATTTCTAAGTTGTGTGTTTGGATAATACCATGAAATGCACAAAAATTTATAACATATACATAATTGGATTAATTGATACAGGGCATACATATAGAAATAATTTATGTAACAATTGTCGTGTTCAACAAAATTTTCATTTTCATTTATTTTTAAATATCTGGGTCAAACAGGATAGCAAATTAATAATATATATATATAACCCTTTGTATATCTGTAAATGCTCACTATTAAAAAGTGGGAATTATAGTAGTCCATAATTATATATATATATATATATTATTGACACGTGAGCGTGACCTATTCAAGTCTACTTATAAAAATTTATCGAGTTTTGCTAGCAAGCCTACTTTAATTTTGCTGTTTACATGCGAACGTAACTAGAAATGACACCTACCAATGAATTACCTAGAGGGTAATTAATAGGAATTGATGACTCAATCTAATAACTAAAGTATGCAGCTTAAAAATTATTCTTACCCATCAATATTTAACAGTACAATATTATATATGTTATACTTCATTAATAGTACATGTCCAGCCAATAAAAACTTGACACCTTGTACAAAGAGCTAGCTAATTTATTATGAGTTTAAATTACACTACCGATGTGATAACCTTATTAATAAACAATTTATAAATATATTTTCAAGTACTTTTTGAGTTTAGACCTATGCCGTGAGTCGGATCAGCATATAGAACCCAACACACGTACAAATTTTGTAACTAATAAAGTAATTAATACTTTCCATTATACAAACACGCACTTTTGAGAGATATATATGGAGTACCAGTGGTGGAGCCAGAACCTTATAGCAGTGGGGTAACTTTTTTATTTTCAAGCAAATGACAACGAGTTTGCTAATATAGATAATTTGAACGGGTTCAAATCTCAAATATCAGTGAATACATAATAAAAATATAACAGTAATTTACATATAACCTGAATATTTCAGTGGGGGCATTTGCCTGGAAGCAACATAACTCCGCCACTGTAGGATACTAAAGAATTGGTCTTTGCCTCACTGTGGTCAAATGTAATACAAACAATTGACTGAAGCTAATTAACGTCAGGAGAACAATGTTGATGTACGTACGTATATACAATGAGCATGAAATTGCCAAGAAACCTAACAAAACATACACGAAATAAAATCATTTTTCTCTAATAATCTTTTCAATATCTTAAAAATTGATTCTTCCGGAAAAAAAGATGGAAAATAATAGTGGGTGTAACTACCAACCAATCTCTCATTTTCACTGTGTTTTTTTTTTGTACAATTGTCAATATTATGTTGACTCACAAACCGCCCAAGTCAATCCCGCAAGCACACACCACTGGGCCTCGTGGCAGCTGGTGAGTGGTGACCCCTCACATTTTCATAAAAAGTTATTCATAAATAATAAAATTAAATTCAACAATTTTTTATCAAAATGATATATATATATATATATATTCGCAAGCCAACAAAACATATGCACTCATCATTGCACATGTCATTATTCATAATTTACCATCATCATGACACGTGTGCTTGCCAGATCCTTTTTTTCTTTTTCTTCCTTAAGTGAACATGCTAATTAAAGGTATTATTATACATGTTATCATATGTCCTCGTGGGAAGTAGAGGTGGAAAAGCATGTTCGATAATTCTCGTGACCAAACATGATGTAATTGATTTCAACTAACATATATGTAAATTGAGATAATCTTATATATTTATTTCGTAATTAGTAAATGGCTCTTATAATGAAGCTGACACATACATAGCCGTTTATTAGCACGTGGAAGAATGAGGGGTGGGCACGTGGGGTCGAGGGGTTCGCCTCCACACCGCCACAAACTGCAGAGAGATGGCTGGGATTAAGACACGTGATTGGATGGATGGGATGAGTGGAGTGGGAGAGGCCATATTAAATGCACGAAGCTTATAAATAATCTTTACATGTAACAACCGTACCTTTGACTATTGTTTGTTGACCCTACCCTCCTCCACTCTCCTTCCTCCATTCCCATTTCATCTCCCTCACCTACAAACTTTGCCCCTGTAGTATCCCCTCCCATTAGTGTGTTTGATAATATGTTTGATCAACCATTTTACGGATTTTAAAATAAAGATATGAAAAAAATTTTATCTTGATTTACGTATAATGTGATTAAGAATCCGTTACCAAACATGCACTATATCCCACTTTGATTGAATCTTCTACACCATCCATCCATATCGTTGTTTGATTCAACTCTTATGGGTGTGTTTGGATAGCCCGTTGGGAGAACGGACACAGATCCTGAGGTAAATATGTGAGATAAATTTTATCTCGATAAACGTAGGAATGGCTTTTGATTACCTAAACGGGCTAACCAAACAGAGTCTATATCATAGTTTTGGTTTTTAAAGCTTCATAAGATTTTGTATGAATTGAAGTGTATGAATCAATTTCAAAAATCGTTAAAGGTGTAATAATCTGTCCATAAACTTACACTCAATCTTTATAAATTTACAAGAAGCAAAATTAAAATTCTATCTAATTATAATATTTACATCAGTCGAGATGAAGTCCTTTTTACGTATTTTTTTACCTCGTAGATTTTAAACCACGTTGGAAAAAAAACATTTTCTACCTTCGTTTTAAAATTAGCAATGTTTGGCTCGAATTGACGTGGGTGGCGGGCGATTGTCTCCTGGGCAGGTAAGTGAATAATTATTTAGTTGAATTAAGCTTAAATCAATGAAATCAGGGTCCTTAGATGCAATTTTCCCTAAAGATCTGAATGTACCCTTCCGAATAAAGCGCGTGCTTTAAATGGCAAGGCTCATTTTTCTTAAAAAAATAATTAACTGGATGCGTCAGCACCAATGCCCTGCGTTTTAATTTCAATGGATATATTGGAATCTTTTTTATATACATGAGAGAATCAAGTGGAGAAAGAAGAGAACTAACTGTGTATGTTCGAAAAATCTTTCCCCCAACGGTGTAGGTTATTCAAGATAAAAAATATCTTAAAATCCGTAAAAAAATCTCAAAATTTATAAAAAGGCTCACAAAATCTGTAAATTCTTCTTAAATTCCGTAAACTCATTTCTTCTAACGGATTTCCAAACACACATGAGCACCACACTTGTGTGATTAGTATAATGAGAATAAATAATAATATATGTGCGCGTGCGCTGTGTGTGTGATTAATTAATATAATATGGGAGTGACATCAAACTAATTGGAACACCTGTCGGCCGGAAGATTGATAGTTGTTACACAATCTAATTATGGATAAATTGTACCTTCAAGTGGTGATTAAGAGGTTAAATCATTCTTATTAGTGGAAGAGATTGTGATGCTATCATGTTATGGTCACATTAATAATAACATCTTGACCCCATACAATTAATTTAATATATGCGTGTGTGTGATCACATTCACATCAACTTTTGCCTTAAACTCGATATAACCCTCATTATTAAGTTCTATATATCATATGCATTCTTGAATTCTGGTTTTTACATTATCTTCACATCGTTAGTCAATATTAGTGTTCATGCATTCTAAAATAACAGTACCAATGAAATAAAATATAGGACTTTTGGATGACACGAGTGGGGAAAAAACAAAGTGCACGTGGTCAAACACAACGATGTGCAAACAAAAATTAAAAGGCATATACAGATAAACACAAATATGGATATCATTAATCTTTATATTTATCTCAATTAAAAGACATAAACACATGATCAATGAAAGAATACGTTCACATTCAGTCACTACCAGAAAAATATCATCTAGTGATTGATAAATTGCTATTTTCCGTCGTTAAAACGAGGGTCGCTAATATTTTCTGTTGCTAAATAGAAATTTTCTGATAGAAAATAGCCATTTAGTGATGGATTGTTCCATCAATATATGATATTTTTCTGGTAGAGTTAATGATTGTATAGTGCGGGACCCAAAACTCAATTTAAAGCTATTAAGCTTTATTAATTAAATTTCTAATTACTAAACGTGTAGTATGAACAATATTGAGTGACTCGTGAGTCATGAAATGGATAATTAGAAAACACAACGAAAATTTATCAATAATTATTAAAGTAAAATGTGTTGCATGCTTCCTTTTGAATAATTTGATTTTGCTATATGAACCAATTTTTAAATTAAAGTTGGTGGAGCATGGCAATTCGGATTGGCATGCCCAAGGACAAATCATGAAGGTACATGCACGTGGTAAAAGGACAACCAATTTATTTTATGTACTTATCAACATTGCTATTATTTTCTTAATTAAATCATGTGATTAGTCAGATTTGGATAGGGATCGGTGTGTGTAATTATTTAAATCAATATATCCCTCAATCAAAAAATTTCTATCAATTAGTTACTCAATTTAAACATGTATTGCAATTTGCAAGGGCAGAAAAAATTAATAATTCAACTTCATGAAACTTACCGATATTATTAAATTATTTTATACACGTATGAAAAAGCATTCAACAATTTTTTAATAGAGTTGTTTCATTTGGGTCAAGGATGCTCAAAACTACAATGTATTATTACATGTCAAATTAAAATTTGCAATGTCCATATACTGTTATTTTTTGTTGTAAATAAGTTAGGATAAGTTGAGTCCGAAGGACTCGCTTAAATAAGGATATACCTTTACATTTAGAGAATTCCTGTAAAGGTTGTTATTTATTGTGTAGTAATAAGATCTTTGTATCGACATCGAGATTTGATCCCAAAATGTTAGATATATGCTATGGTTAATTTCTTATCAACCAGCCGTTGTGGGCATATATATATATATATATATATATAAACATACACAGTCTGAGTTGATAATATTAAAGAATTGATGAACATGAGAGGAAGGATAATAAAAGATAACACAATTGATTGATGGTATTACTTTAATGGGTGATGGGTCCCTAGATGTGTGAAGGATCCTGTTTCCAATGTTGATAAGTTCTGTGATATGCCATTTTTGTTCGGATTCAGCTGGGAATTTTTTTTTTAAAAAAAACCCAAATCCAGGACAATGAATTATAAAATAAAATAAACACATTAATTATGTTGCTCATTATGGCGATCATACATCCTTGGGATATCAGATTTCAAGCATTTGGAAGTGGAGTGACAGGTCTTTTCATCAGGTGTAGGCTCATCATCATTTTAAATCAACTTTACCATCTTCATTGAACCTTATCAGTAAATTTAAGAGCAGAAAAAAATTATTTTTTTTGGGACTGAGAAGGTCAACAAAAACATGCAAGGAACGAGCAACGACAAGTCCCATATGATTTAATCGGCCTCGATGCGTCTTTCCCTTTGGTTAATCTTCTTCCTCTTTCATTACCTTCTTCCTTTCTCTCTGTAATTTCTTCTTCCTGTTGTAATTTAATTTCCTCAGATTATACCTGAACAGGTGGGGTGTGTGTGTGTCCAGTTAACTTTCTCTAGTTCCCCTTCATTTGATAGCTTTCCTCTTCAGAAGATCATTGCATCGTCAAAGAGAATAACTTTACAATCTTCGGGAGAAACATCCATTCGATACTAGTGACGATTCAAAAAAAAAAATCTGCATAACAATTATTAGTTCATATATGTGTGATTAAGAGTTCGTTTGGAACTCTTCTAGTTTTGTTTCAAAATCTAAATTTTGTTCAAATACTTACGTTTTTTAAATTTTGAAACAAAAATTTAGGTTTGAAACCTAGATTTTTAAAAAAACTTTTTTTTTTGTCAAATAACATTTTTCTCATAATAAATTTTCTCTTTCCTCTTTCCTAATTACCTATTGTTTTGAACTCCGTAAAAGTCAATAACTTCCTAAACAGAACTACCTTTCAAAACCTATGTTTTACTTCAAAATCCGTAAAAGCTATTCTTCCAAAATATATTCTCTAAAACCTATGTTTTACTTTGACCTCTGTAAAACCTATTTTCAAATGGACTTCCAAACAAACGATTGTCCAGTTTTCATATAAGCTGGGAATGTGTCTGATCCTGCCATTGAGAGGACGACTTTAAGCTTGTTTAGATAGCCCGTTTGGGCATCTAAAAACCATTCATACTCTTATTGAGATAAAATTCCTCTAACATATTTACCTCAAAATCTATATCCGTTCTTCCAACCGTATATCCAAACAAGTCCATTGAGAAAGATAGACCTTAAATGAGGTGTGGAGCTTCTACAGGATCGTCAAAGAAGATGGCTATTTTGCATAATTAATATCAGCAAGATCGAGGACTACGATTGAGCCAAACCCGCCCAGGAAAAAAAAGACCACTGTGTGTGTACTTGCAAGTATCTTTTAGTCACACACGCATATATGATTATCGAGTACTGTGATTTGGTCACGCTTGAATCTTTAAAATGATAATATAAATCTCCATTCAAACCAACCAACCAACCACATCACTTTCAAAACCCAAAACCTAAAAACTTCTATTCCATTCATTCTTTAAATCTTTACCTAAAAGAAAATAAAGCTGATTATATTCCTTCCTTCTCAAAAGTGTAAAGTAATGTGAACGATTCCCTCAATTGATTAAAAAAAAAAAAACTCATGCGTGCTCATTCTTACTTCTTCCGAGTCATCGCTGCTATCTCATCATCCATCTATGTCCACATATAAATTAATTAACTATCTATCCTGTTTAATTAAAGGCAGGCTGTTTTAAGTGGGATTAGAGGATTCGATTAAGTATATTTAGTAAACATGTTTCTTGAAACTTGATCTAACAAACAAATGAAAAATTAAAGAAACCTGATCTTGCATATAACAGACAAAACAAGGCTGAATTCTTTACTTGATGAGGGAAAAAAAAAGAGAGAGGAGATAATCTTTGTTTGTTTTCATCTAATTAAATAAAGATGAAGGAGGAGACAGAAAAGAAAAAGATGGGAGACAAAAGATGTTTACAATCCCGGAAGCACGCTTCGCTCGGACAACAGAAAAAAAAGTATTAGGTTGCTATTTGAGAGATATATTAATTCCTCAAATCAGGCTCTAATTTATTAATTGAATTAAATAAATGAACGGATTAAAATATTTTAAACCCATATTCAACTTTGTCCAAACATTTAATTGGACTCTGCACATACAACTGTCTTTATTTTCTCAGGATTTCTCCATACATACATTTCAAATGCATTTATATAAACATAGATGAATACAACATTAATGTTCTCTTCTCCATGCAAAATCTTTTAGTCATATTAATTATTTGTTTTTGCTAGGCATATGTATTCCCTTGTTAGTGACAATCATATCCAAAGTACGTACTGTTGGGTATTAAAATGTGTACTTCTCATGACAAGGATTCAAACATTGATTCATCAGACAGCGAAATTAAACCCTTTCATTGGACACAACTCCGCTAGTAGTGATCAATAATGTTAATTATTAACAAAAACTTCAGATATAGAACATGCCAGGTGCAGTATTTGGACAAGTGTGTTTGTCGTGTACGAGTACGAGGTAGGTTGTGTGGTTAATTTCAAGGAAGAAATATGTCAAGCGGCCGATTTTGTTGACTAAGTCCAGATCAAACAAACAGGGCGGCGGCGGAAGCGTGATGCAGCCAAAGAGGACATGCATGGAATCAATACTCACTTGACAACAAGTTAACATGAGATGAGAGGATTTTATACTAAGATGAGAGATATCCTTTGCAATTCTTGTAACCTTGTAATCAGATGTGTGGCACCGATCAGCCCTATATGATGGAAACAAATCAGATTCTTTAGTGTTATTCATTCTTTAAAAAAAAAGGATAGGACCAGGATGTTGGGATGACTGAGTTCTATCGTATGTGTACATGTATAAAAGATGATATTAATCATGGACATGTATAAGAGCAAAAGTTAGAATGACATCTAACTGGTAAAAGAATCGTTTGAAATGGTTCAAACATGTACAATGAAATTCATTGGATATGTTTGTATCAAAAGATTATTGGATATGCTAGTGACTATAATAGATCAAGTAGGAGCCTTGTGAAAAATTGTAGAGAAAGACTGAAGATCATACTCAATAAAGTTATTCAATGAAATCTTTTAGTTAATAATTTATTTAAAAATTTGATTATTAATAGAGTACAATGAAATCATGCAATTTATATGATAAACCTGCTTAGTGTAATATGGTTAGTCGTCCTATTCAACCTCATTCATTATGAGAGTTTTTTCTCTAGGGGGTTTATTCCCTTTTCTTTTCTTTTCAAAACTAAGCAAACATTAATAAGGAGATTTTAGTGTAGAGAATCGGATTTGGAGATGGAAGGAAGATGATTTTGATTTTTGGATGAAATGTGAACAAGAAAGAGATAGAAAGGGGAGCACCGAAGCAGATTCTGCAGAGTTTCTATTTGAATGTTTCTTGTCAAATCTTGTAGCTCTTATGTAAAAGGAAAAATCATTGGAAAGAATGAAATTAGGAAAAGCAAAAAGGTGATACGATGAATTATTTTTTAATTGGAATACCAAGAATACACCCATATTTTTTCGTTTTTAGCTCAAATATTAAGCATGATTGAGAATACGACAGTGTAAATTTAGACTTGAATTCAACATATTGCTTTCAAATAATGTCACTTTTCAAGGCTAGGCATGTGCAAATGTTGCAAAAGTAAAGTTTAACTGCATGTACACACCTAAAGTTACAAGTACATCAAAATCCTCCAAAATATTGATATTCCAAGATCAACGAATATTAGCTACTCAGACACATACATAGAATGGTATCTCTTACCTTAATAAGGAAAGAAACACATCCCCATCAATGGACCAAAAATCAACCTAATAGCACAGACTCAGATTCTTTTTTTGTCCTTTTCCTTTCTGTGAGTTTCAAACCTAAAGAAGAAGAAGAAGAAAAATAAACATACGGAGAAGGTTATGAAACATGATAAGGAAGGGCGGCTGGCTACTTCGATCTGTATCTTGCATCATGAAAGCTCCACCAAAGATTTATTTGAAAATGGAGAGAGGGCAGGATTCTACAAATTTTTAGAGGGAAAATTGGTACAAAGTCTTGTTTGAAATTTTATTAGCCGAAATAACTTAAATTTGAGTTCCGACACTTTTATTCGGTTAACAAAATTTCTAAATATAGAAACTTTTGTACATAAGATGGCAAGTAGCAATCCATAATGATAACATAAGATCTGCATAAGATTTCAACATCATCATAGGGGATGCACGTCAATCACAGAGCCATGAGCCACAAAATCTTGTCAAATTCTGACCTCTTCTTTATTTGCATGGTGATATTTTCAGCCCCTAAGAATTTATTTATGAACAAGAAACATTTCCAAGTAGAGGTGGACCACTCTGGTGGAGTAAAACTAATTACAAACACATATGAAGTAGGTCAACCAATTTTTTTTCAATGGAACATGCCTCTCACTTGTTTAGAATAACAGAAACATTAACCAATTTGATCTTATATTTCATAGGATTGGGTTTGCAGAATTGATCATATAACATTTTGATTTTGCGTCGCAAACATCTAAAACTTTGAAGTCTACTTTAGCAAAACAAGAAACTTATGGCCTTATTTGGACTAAAAATTCTTGTTACTTGCAACACAAGCAAATCATCTCAAAGTCTTGCGCAAATGAGCCTCCGGCACTAACTATAACTGTGGCATAGAAGGTTTAAGAAATAAAGTCCACATACAGCCCATTAAGACAGAAAAAAAATATTTAAAATAATAAAAGTCCATTAAGAAATATGCAGAATATGCATGCTGTAGTTGTGAGTATGTTCAAAGGATTAACTAGTGCCACGCTTTATAGGAAATGGCCCACTGAACAATAGGGTGGTTAAACAAGCTATAGAGCGGCTAATTTTAATCCTAATACATTAATTTTGTACTGAAAAGTACCATAGGCTGATCCTTTAATCCAATCCTCCTTTCAAGTAATGAGAATTTTTTTTTTTCAGTTATTAGTCCACAACGAAGTATTTGTCTCAGTTGTCATGTTTCTCTCCTTCTGTCAAACAAGATTATATCCGAAAAGTGCTTGAAGAACCATCAATTAATTGAACTTACAGTATGAAAATCTTCAAATGATTCTCATACTGGCATCAACATCACATTTGCCTTTGCCAAATCATCAAATGTTAAAGAAAAGCCCAAGTTGTCTCTGAGTTGACAAAATAAATCGTTATGCGGATCTCCAACTACTAGGCGTCCCTATCAAATCAACTATTGCTTTAACATCTCTTCACAGGAAAAGCAACAAAACTTTTAAAGTGGAAAAAAAGAATAAAACTAACAAGGTTAAAAATTCAATGCATAACTCAGTATTTGACTACCAGATAAAACCTATACCTTTCCTTCTAGCATTCATATCTATATCGATTTGGAAAATAAATGCATATGACATACTCAGAGAAACAGATGAAAAAGAAATTGTGGGATTAAAATTTGAAACTTGAGTTCCTTACTAGCCACATTTTTCTGTATCACTCTTTTTAAATGCAGAAGATCTAAGATGCGCCGCCCCCAAGAGGTTCAGAAGGAAAAGTGAGTCAGTTTTTGTCTTCTCTAACTCATGTCGAAAGTATCCACGCCAACAAAACTAGTGTCATAACTACAGTTCCAGACACACATTTCAAAAGTCATTTTCCATAAAGAAAACAGTAATTATCCCTGGGACATGCTCAGCATTATGATCAGCCACAAGGTGAAAGGAAAGACCACATAAGATATGATCGTGTTACGGGAGCCCTACTGATAGTGAGAATCTAAACAACTGAAAGAAACACAAAAAGAAAAAAAAACAGTCATCAGACTACGATGTCGTGACTATATCTAATATGCTTGCACAGAAAGATGCCCATGAAATGGGCCTATTGATATCCTTTGACCTGTTGATGATTCAACAATGATGAACAATTAGTTAATTTCAGTTTCAGGTAGTTTCAAGATATTAAGAAGAAAGAGATGACTAACTCACATTACCCTAGGAATGATTTACATCCTAAGTTTAGCTTGTTGCTCTGAGTCCCTTTACCGTGGATGCACCTAAAGTATTGTTGGTATTACAGAACATTGTTGGGCCTTTTATTCTACACAAGATATTCCAGTCTGCAATGAGCCGGTTGATTGTCCCAGTTATCACTATAACTAGCATGTACCAGTAATGAACTTTATGTGATCAGCAGCAGCAGCACAAGTTTTAAATTTCTCATTCTCAGGCTCTCGCGGATGAGGAAAACATTTATGTAAAGAATTTGTTTATGTCATGACCATGAAACTTTAGGCTAACCATATCCTTTTTTATAACAGGATCAGAAGGACAAGGTAGTTATTTCAAACGTCGTGATTGTAATTTTCTCATTGTGGAGATGTGAGGATATGGATCCTGATGTTTTCAGTGCATAAATATTGTTTTTATGCAATCCTGGCTCTACTGGGTCAAGGTTTTCAAGGCCCAGTCACATCCCAACAAACAAACTCGTATACTGATTGGTGCACAAAGTTGCCTCAACGCTCTTATAGTTCAACTCCAGTTGTTTAATATGGCCATTTGTATCAAAAAAAAAAAAAATATATGGCCATTTGCCAGCTCTATTGACTGTTGCTGTTTTCTTAGGCTGCTGCTGTCTTCTTTTGACTCTAATCTACCTCTTCAGTTCGGGATATGGTTTTTGATTCCTATATTAAAATGTTACAAGTTAAAAAATATGAATGGTGTGATTCCCTATATTTTATATGTTGATGATAAATATACATTATTTTTTTTTAAAATAAAAAATATATATGATAATAAACGTAGCCTCACATATATATTATCATCATTTTTTTAATAAATGAATACATAAATATATATATATATATATAACTTAATTTGAATTTGTAACGTTTTATCATTGAACGGTTCCATTAGGTATCATCTATTCACTTGACACAGCTACATTGCTGATGTAGTGCATGCTTTCTCTTTAATCAGTAGGAATGATGGGGGACGAATATCTAAATACAAACTTCCTTATTATTATTATAGGCAGGCCAGATTCAGGGTTGAAAAAATGTAGAACATAATAGAAAAGATGTAGTTAAACCTACACACAAAGCACACATACAAACCCATGAATCAGCATTCAGATTTATATTTAGACAGAGTTCGGTTGACCAATGCCCATTTCATAAGCCTTATTTATACAGAGACACATTGCTTCTGCTTCTAACAGGGTTCACCAAAGTTGATGTTGAAGACAGAAACATAAGGAGAAGATGCAGTCCATGATTTCTTGATCGTTGTTACAGAAGAAACCAAGACCGTTCAATGTTGATATATAAAGTATATTTTGGATTAGAATTCCAAAATATTGCAGCTCAAACATCAATAGCTTACATACACGAGGAGAAATTTTAAATTTGACTAACTGAACATATTCAGACACCAAACCATCAATAAGAAAAACTCATGTAGTGTTACCGCTTACGTTGAGCTGTGGGAGGCAACTTCTCTGAGGGGCCAGTGGGAAGTTTCTGATTAGTCTGTCGCTCGATCCTCCTCTTGAGCTCTCTGAGTATTCGAATTTGACCAAGCTTTTCAGGAGATAATTTCTCCCAATAAATCCCTGTAGCCAACCAATTTTCCTTAGTTGGTCTTTTGACAATATCCCTAGACCGACTGACATCCAAGTGAGAGCAAAAACAAAAATTACATTGTTCGCGGGAGGTCGGCAATTTACTCTTTGTATTTAGCACAAGTTTTATATTTTAAGGAAACAGAGAAGAGATTTAAGTAATTGGTTGGATTGTCTACTCAAAATAAAATTTTTTTCACATTGATATAGTAAATTTAAGATTTCACTCTCCAGTATTCTTACAAATGATCTTAACCTTATGCTTCACATCCAAAAGCAAAAGAAGACGACAACATGAATTTTCTCATAGGTAGATTTACCGGTGCATGCAACTCCAAAAGTAACTAAGACTACAGAGTGGGAAAACTGAATAATACAAGGGAGAAAAACAAGCATGTCAGTTCATAAGTATCAGCAGTGCAATCTCACTTTCCTCAGAAGGAATCTCGGTGATCTACAAACAAAAGGTTAGTTCCTCAACTCAATCGGATCCACACTAAAACGAAAACCATAGTTTGACACTAATGCAGAAAGAGTGTATTGTCTCACCAACCTTGAGGCTTCGGAATTGACGTGTTGGTGAAAATGACTTGTGTTGGAGTGCATATGATATCCACAGGTACATCATGGATTAACAGCTTTTCAACCGGAATATCATCCACCAATTGGCAATCGTGCACTGAAATGGTAGTTCTTGTATTACAATATAGGCTATAATTAATAAAAAAACAATTATATGAAAACGTAGCATTGGTATTTTTAAAAATAAAACAGTAAAACGGACTAATAAAAAAAATCAATAAGAATTTACTAAGCTAGTCATACTGAAGTCGTAGTTATTAATATAATGCTAGAGTATTGAGCTCATTCAACCAGAAAAAAACTGTAAAGAAAGAAAATTCAAGTGTTTCCGTTTTTCAAGATAGAACTTAAATTTCTAACCATATATTGTGGTCACATAAAAAATAGAAAAGAAAAATTATAAATGAGTAAATCTAGCTGCAGAAATTAAGTATAGAAAAGGTTTAGGCGGCAGAAAATCCATATGAATAGAAAAAGGGGAAGTGATTACCACTCACCAGAAGTGACAACAGGTGTTGAATCATCAACAGCTCCCATATAACGCAGCATCCCATACTCTAGTTCTGCAAACCCCTGCATTAGTCGAGTTAAAGAAAAACAAAAGTTCAAGATCCAATACCATCGCATTAAAAGGTCAGTCATTAGCCAGATGGATTATACACCGTTTCTTGTAGCTTCAAAATCTCAAAAACATTTATAAAACCATCTATAGAATAATTCTATAATACATTAGGCAAACTGATAAGCACCATCTTCAGTTTTTCTTCAAATTAGAGAAATGTGCATGTATGAGCACAGAGAATTGAAGCCAGAGTTCCTCTTTTGTAGGTAAGTCCTAACAATGAAGTCTGGAATCAATTATACTTCTATCTCTTACACAACCTATTGTGCAGCTCGTACAAATTATAACAAGACCAAGACACGTGCAACATTACCTCTCCCTTTCCCAATCGAGCACCTGTTTTTGGGTCAACAGCAACTGATCCAATGACAATAAGATCTACCTTTAACTTCTCATCTAATCCAATTGGCTTGCCATGCTTGGCAACTCCAACAGCGGTACATGCTTCCTTGATGGTACCTGGGGGTAACATATGGGATTCGATAACAGAGAAAAATCCAGTCCTCAGCCGTGGCTGAGGAGTCAACAACTTCTTCCCATCTGCACAGGAAATGATAAAAACAAATAAGATATTCTCACCAGATTTAAAAGAGAACATGAGTCATTGTCAAACTCCATCCAAGACCAGGAACGCTAAAAGGGAAAAACCATTAAACCTCCATTGCTATGATCTCTGCCACTGCCACAATCATTACCAGAAACTACGCATCTCACATTCAATGCTATGCACAACATTAAAACTATCATTTGCAGGCATCCTTTTTTGCTTCGTAATTACACACACAACACACACACACACGCGCGCGCACACACACACAACTATCATAGGAAAAACGGTAAAATTTTAGCAGTGAAGTTGGCAGTTTATCGATCAGACAAGTTGACCCTGAAAGCGATGCCACCACCCAACACCCACACACAAATTACAAATAAAGAAGCTGACCTTCGAGAGTAAGAAATCTGACTTGCTTTTGAGGAGAGTCCGGGTTAACCTTCACACATTGTGCACCACTAAACACATCGAGCTCCCTCATCTGCCAAAACCCACATCAAGCAACTCCACTCAGATTCTCACAACAACTATTAGCCAATATGCCCAACCCCATCAAACTATCCCCGCTTGAAAAAGGAAAATTCACTGTGAAACCAAATCATCTCTTGGTTGTTATAGCTTCAAAAAGTTTTAGTTTAGTCCTAGTATCAAACCATTTCTGCCAAGTCGTTAAATTCTGCTGATTTGGCCAAACCATGTGCTATTTTAGCAACCTGAATGCGTATGACTCCAGTCAATTCACCCAAATCATGGCATCATATGTCACGCATTTGAGTGGATTTCACTTGCAATCATGTTCTTGTACTTTTATCAATTTTTAAGCAGAAAAGGTGTACGTTTAAAAATTAAAATAGCATATAGTTAGCCTCGTTATCAAAACGTATGGTTAAATGCCAGGGACAAATTGCAATCCTTCAAAAACAAATTAAAAATGGTATGAAACAATCCAAAACCTTAACCGCATCATCTTCTCAGACAAACTGAAAGTAGATGCAGCATCCATTAAATTATCGCTAACCTTGTCAGCAGCAACCGAAGCACCCACGAAATTGGGAATCCGATGGTGAACAGGTCTCGGGTTTCGAGCGAAGTTCTGGGCCTCCATTGTATCCCAAATTCTCTTTCGGATTACCCATTTCCAAGCTTTCGGGTCGTCTTCGTTATTGTGGTCCATCTCTCTCTTGCAAGTCTCTGCCATGGTTTCCCGAGCCTCGGCATCAAGACGGAGTCTCTCGGCCTCAAAAGCGGCGTCGTCATCGAAAGAGATGTTCTTGCGGGCTGTACAGCTTGTGCCGTTTTCCAGCTTGAAGAGCCTGCGAGGATTCTTTGAAGGAAAGGTTGAAGGGAGAAAAGGAAGCTGAGTAGTTTTATTCCAAAACGAACTGCAATTCTTGAGCTTGAATGGGCAGTATAGACGGATTGCACATGAATCCATCGAAATTTCGGGCTTGAGATTTTAGTTCGAAAATATATGTACGTGTGTCTTCTTTGGCACCAATCATCGTTAGAACTCGTCGCAAGGGTCTTTTTTTTTTTGATGAAAAGGAAACATAAACTACAAAGCCTTAACCATGACCCGACCCCACTTGGAATGAAGATGGGGTCATCTAAGGGATAAAGTGGAGTCCTGGAGGCATGGACAAAGTACGTGTGTCTATCTCATTTGTCTCGCGTTGCAGCAAACTATGGCAATTGCGGATCAGTTCATGGTATATTTGCCATATTGGTATGCTTGTATTCTATCATCTGCTGCAGAAATATGCCTCAATGCATCAGCACAGTCGCTGAGAAGCCGGACCTTCCTGAAACCTTCGTCCCAAGCTCTCCCTCATGCCCATCATGCAGGCCCACAGCTCTCAGACTAAGCTTCTGTGTGGGATGAAAAGTTGAAAGAAAAGGAGATGGGAAAAGATAAAAAAAGATTGAAGAGAAAAGTGGTGAGAATATATTATTATTCATCTTACTTTGATGAATGAAAGAAAATGATAACAAATAAAATGGATAAAAGTTGAATGACTAAATATCTTTAAATAAAATTTTTTTAATAAATAATAATAAATAAAGTATCTTTAAAATATATAAAGTATAATATTAAATTAAATATGATAATGAAAAATTATATAAACACTAATATCATTAAATAATTTAAAAGTAAATCATTTAATAAAGATATCTTTTCATGTTATTATATTTTAAGACAAAATAATTTATAGATATAAATATATCATATTTTTTTAGGTTGTGAGGTTTTAGTAATTAAAAAATAAATTAAATATTGGAATATCTCTTAAAACTTATTCTTTTAAAAAAAGAAAGTTATAGAATTTTAAAAAAGTTATATATTAAACTTAACGGCTCAAAATGAAAAGGTAATAAAAAGCATGTGAGTAGATAAAAAATAGTTTTCTCTCCATGTGTTGAGAGAAAAGTTCGGAAGAAAATATAGTAGGACCTATGCCCCATTTTCTCTCAAACTTTTTCTTCCTTCCACTTTTTATTTTCTATTTAAACAGGGGAAAACTCATTTTTCCTCCAATTTGCTCTCCAAATTTTTTTTCCTCCCTTGTTTTCCCTCCATCCAAGCGTATTTCCCTCCATCCAAATGTAGCGTCACAGTCCCTTGCAAGGGTCATTTTTGGCACCAACTATCGTTAGAACTCGTTGCAAGTGTCTAATGTATTTTTTAATAAAATTCAGAGTATCCATCTTTTTTTATTTTTAATAACTGAGAGATTATCTATCCAAAGGCAAAAAAAATCACACAAAAAATAATCATTTGGTGTTAATTTACGTGCCCTGTCGACGAAGTTTTGATAATTTTTCAATTGGGCTTCTTCTCGTTCATTATTTTTTTTATTTAAAAAGAAGTGTCCAAAAGTATAAAATGAAGTTATAAGTCACAACTCACTAGATGCTCAGACATAATATCATCGAATGTGATTTTGAAAATTAATGATAATGAATGGAGGAACAATTAGTGAACGATATTTTCTTTTGCCTCCAGCAGAGATCCCATTCGTACTTGCATTGCCCAAACTCCTACCCTATAAATCGGGCATGATGTTTTATTTGTTTATAATTATAAATCACTTCTATAAATATATAATTGTACCCTTCATTTATTATATATTGATTTTGTTCTTATGTATTTTTTCTATTCTTAAAAGTTTTAGTAGATATTAAATATGAATAAAGTTCAAAAGTTGTTAATGTTTAAGGAGTTAATTAGGTTTAAAGTTTTCTTTATTATGTATTTAATATGCTGGAAGTTACTTGGTAAAGAGTAGCATCAATTATTTTACAAGCATAACAGGAAAAAAAAAAAGGCAAGAGACGGGTGATTAAATAAGAAATGC
This sequence comes from Vachellia pachyceras, assembly GCA_025593235.1. Taxonomy (NCBI): domain Eukaryota; kingdom Viridiplantae; phylum Streptophyta; class Magnoliopsida; order Fabales; family Fabaceae; genus Vachellia; species Vachellia pachyceras. Next base: position 3,934 of record JANTPZ010153286.1, on the reverse strand, counting down.
GTTCTTTTATCTGATAGGATGTTAGTGTTAGAGTACAATACGTGGGAGAAAGTAGAGACTGCAAGAGATGAAGGGCCTCGGGGAGAGAGGGGTTAACAGAAACGGGAAAAGCTAGCTGAAGCAGAAGAGAGACGGAGCAGAAAACATACAGTCATCCACCAAAAGCAACAAATATAGCTCCTTAATCAATTAGGCTAGAGATTTTAGATAACGGATTGAGAATACAACAAAACTGGTCTCACTGACCTGACTTATGAAGCTATACAGCAACAATGTTTTGATTCCAAAAAGCAATCTCCCTAATATTTTTAAACAAGGCAGTGATTTCCCCTTTCTATTCATCAGGGCACTACATCAGCAACAACAAATCTACCCCAAATCTATCATTTGGCAACCTAAAGAAAACTAGCAGAGGCAATGGAGTTGAGAAGAGAAATAATTAACAGAAAATAGTCGAAGAGCAGATCTTATAATTTAAGTTGCAAGCAAAGGGACAATTACAAGACAACATAGAAGGAGACTGTCATCTGCATGAAAATTACTTTAGCCAAATTCAGAATTCTTATCCCTACTAGGCTTCACCACCCTTACCCCAGTTGTTATTGAGACTCAAATATTCTGTAACTGGGAAAAAGAGATCCGGATTATCGAGCCAGAAAGCGAGCTCGCATGCTTGCACACAAGGGCTTCAGTAGCCTGCTCCTCAGTCTCAAACTGAACCAATGCCTGCTTTTTCCCATTCATCTCAAACACTTTGCTGTTCATAATGGTTCCATGCTCCTCTAGAAGGCTCACGATCTCCTCTTCTGTGATGTCTTGCGGGAGAGTAGACAGATGGATCATCTTTGTGGGAGAGCAGCAGTAGCGGTAGTTCTTCGCGGCATTGCGATTGAAACGATTGAGATTAGAATTCAGGTACTCATGAGTGTCAGGACCCTGGGTTATGTTTGGATGTTTTGAGAAGTTGACCTCTAATCGCTTTTCAAAGAGCATGGCTCCCTATATAATCAATGATTGAAAGGTTTAGTGAACCACTCAAAACCATAGAATCTTGAGCAGGAAAAAACACATTCATTTGAAGGTATAATAGGCTCATGAAAATTATTTAATTACTTGCTCAAAAGCTAAATTAAAACAACAGAACCAAATATGATTTTCTCTATTATAGAATGCCAACATAAACAAAGTTAAAATAAAGAAAATTGCAAATTTTAGTAAACCGCAAAGTAATCTAAGAAATTTTGTAAGTTCCTAACAATATATGGATAGTATCTTTGAGATTAAAAATTATTAAATAACATGCAACGCCTACGATGGAGAAATTATTAAACAACATGCAACGCCTATGATGGAGAACAGGAAGAGCTTAGAGAAAAATTATCACTGAAATAAATATACTCCAACGCTAGTCCAAAATATAGATGTATAGTTTAAAATCAATACATGACACTAACCTTCAGAAAGTGTACTGCCAATTCGGCTTGGAAACCATCCCCCATCTGGATAAGTGCATGATCTGGCTTATTTCGGAGAAGTTTAATCCTCACAATATTCCCATAAATAGAGAACAAGTTGAAGAGTTTATCCTCATCGATTCTCTGATATTAAGAAAATATGAGCCAAATGATAAAAAAGACATAATTCAACCAAAAACAAATTCTTCAGAAATTACTCACATCAGGATTAAGATTTGAGACAAGGACTGTACACCTGTCGTTAGTCCCAGTAATTCCAGGGGGCAAACCTCCACCAAAGGCAGCTGCAATGGCAGCAGCATTTGCCATCTAGGCTTAAAAAGACATTATATAAGTAACTAATAGAAAACAGGGTTCACTCACATTCATGACACCAATCAATTCATGATGTGATCAGTAAACTTGATGCGCTAAGGAAAAAAGGTCATCCATTCTCACCAAAGGAAAAAAGGTCATCCATATAAAATTGGGGGAAAAACTTGTTCAGTTAAAAAGGCAGAGGGTCCATCAAATTCTCCTCCCACCCCCATCAAAATCAGCTAATAAAATGTTTTCTTAAAAAAATATTATTCAGTGATTTTTAAAATTTCAATAAAGTCAAATTCACACGATTTGTAAAACATACCTGGCAATAAATACATTCACGACATTAGAAAAAAATTGTAAAGAGACATCAGGCAATGAATATTGCTAAAGCAACTTTCAAAGAAGTCTGTTTACGAATAAACTCAACTGACACTTCAACTGGCCTGATTAACACCCACCTGTGAAAAACCAACTGGGAGAAAAAGATACGCATTATTAGTAAACTATAAGTAATAGCGCAGTTTGACAGACACAAATGGAATTTCAAATATTAGCACCTGCCCTGCCACCAGAACTTTGAACGGCATACATGCTTCCCGCATCACCATATCCAGGCTGTTGTACAGAGAATTCAGCAAATTATTAAAAGATAATAAGAAATGAATAGAGAAGATTTGATTTGTAATAGAAAAATAAAATTGCACACAACATACTTGAGAAGATCTGCCTTTCTGCTCTGTAGGAAGATTTGGGTTTGTGAAGTCCCTGTGAAAGGTTGATGGACAGAAATGATCAATTAAGATGATAAAAGAGCACAAGAACAAAACGGAAAAAAAGGGATTGACAGAACCACCTTGAACGGTCATTATTGTAGTTCACTTGTAATTCGTCAAGGCTGCAATAAAAATGAATCAAAAGTTCACACCATGCCAAATTAAATGGATAAGGAAAATGGAGACAGGAGTAAAAATGGACTAGTGCTGAGGCATCATTTAAGTCTTTAAACTATGTAAAACCTACTTTGAGAACTGAATGTCCAGCTGACAGCAACCGTCATAAATATTGCGTCCCTATAAGTTTTAAAAAAATACAATCAATCATTTAGGGAACAATGCCAGAGTTAATATGCTGATCAGGATTCCATTCCCTCCCAAAAAAACAAAGAAAGAAAGAAAACAAAACAGTGTTAAACAACCTGAAGTGTACTTCTAGCAATAACAGCACTCTGGCGTAATTGATACTGAATGAGAGCCTGAAAACCTACGTAGTTGGCAAATGCAGGATGAAACGACAAGTGAAATCCACACTGACAACACATGCATCACTCAAGTGAAAGGACAATCCTTATCCAGCATTCCATATTGCCGATAAAAAGCCTCACTAAATCACGGGGCATATTTATTAAAATATTTGAAGCATTTTCCTGGACATCAGAAATACAAAAAATAGTTTCATTTACATAATAGAAACTTCAACCGTTACTTTTCTCACTTCGAGTGATAAGTGTGTATGTTTTAAAAGACATAATTGCATGACTAAAATATAACCTTAGTCCATGGGAAGAAGACTTGAAATCCACAAGCACCAAGAACTTAACAAGAACAGAAAGAAAGAGAAAGGGAGAAATCTGAGAAATTCTGACCAGCTGACTTCTGAAACGTGACAATCTTTTCCACAAATCCATGGGGAGAAAACACTTGATGCAGCACATCCACTGTTATAGGATACAGCATGTGATGAATTGTAACTAAGAGTATTCGATTTGGCTGCGCATCCAGAGAGTTCCCAACAGCAGAACAGCATCGAGAGAGAGAGAGGAGAGAGAGAGAAAGGAGAATAAATAGAAGGGTACATGATTGAAGAGAAAAAGAGAAAGATCATAACGGTTTAACAAACTAAACGCAATGAATTCGAGAATAGATAATAAAAATAAAACATCCAGGGAAGTCAGGAAAAGATTAAAAAAAAGGACAAATGCCACAAAAAGGTCACTTCTACTATCTTGGGCAAACAAAGCAACCACAATTGATCTCACTCCACACATATTTTTTTGGCCAACATCTCGCTCATGTATAGAAACACAAGATACCAACCTCATCTCCTCGTCCTTGATTTTGATCCATTGTAGTTAGCTCTTGATGAGAGGAAAACTG
>JANTPZ010153285.1:0-34141 GCA_025593235.1 Vachellia pachyceras | reverse complement strand
CAACAATAGCTGGTAAAAGAGACTGAGATAATAGATCAATGCCAATTACCTGCATCAACATGGATCTTACAAATCTTAATAGAGATCAGTAATTAAAAGAAATGGGTAAAGGTAAATGTTTTCAACTTAAATCGCCAATTTAGAGATATTTGTGTTTTAAGCCACATACCTGATTCACTTGGTCAAGCTTGCTGATAATGTTCAGCCTGACATCAGGAAACTCATCTTTCAAAAGTGAAAGGAAAATAGGCAGAAGCTGATCGATTGTTGAATCCTGCAACTCAGCCAGGAATAAAATAAATGCAAAAAGACAAAATCATACAGTTAATAACAGATACAATTGAAGGGAACTGATCCAAGAGGTAACGCAACGGAAAATAAGCCAACGACATGGGAACAATCGGTACATGAGTACAGTAACTAAATGAGACATCAAATTCACACACACACAACCTACCCATGTACTACAGAATCCACATTAGACTAGAATCTTGATTCAAGCAAATTATAATCATATACATCCTATATCAGAGAAGTTCATCTATTTCACCAAGTGATATAATATATGATGCTAAAATATATAAAGTCTTAAGGTTGATCCATCCCAAGATAGAGTAGCACCTACTGCGCCATCTCACATATACATATCAATGTTATCACCACTCCTGGACAGACTAAATATGGGTGTACGTGTGAACGCGTGTTCGACTGTGGATCCTTGGATCCTTAAAATAGCCTTACGCTAGATTTTCCTCTCTGCATAAAATATTTGAGTAAAAAAATGTATAAATGATAGGAATCCAAAAGGTAATTATATCAATTTCGTTAGATATCTTGGCAGTCAACTATGTGGAAGAAGACAATTAAAACGTTATGTTTTTATTTTCTAAGTAATTTTATGATTTAAAAAGGGGTATGTTGTATTTAATTGATTATTAGGAGGATTTAATCTATCTTTTAGATATTTTGAATCATTTTAAGGATCTTTAAAATATATTAGTAGTTTATATATTCTAAAGAAATACGATTGCCAATTAGGGATCTCAAAGATATTATTTAATATCAATATCCTTGATTCAATTAAGTAGATGGCATTATGTTAATATATCTTTTTAATATTTTGAATCATATTAGGGTTAATAGGTTTCCTTATTTAAGAAGTAAGTTGTATTCAGTTATATTAGGATGAATGAGAAGCTTTTCCTCAACAAGTATTAACTTGGGGTTTGTATTTTTGGATAGAATACGGTTGGATCATAAAAGAGTGATCAACTCTTGTAAAACCTTTTATGGCTAAAGATCTAGAGACGAGTTTCTCTAGGTTTTAGATGATCGGATGGGTTGCAAAAGAGTTATCAACTATTGTGAAGTCTTTTATAACTAAAGATTTAGAGACGAGTTCTTCTAGGATTTTAGCAGATTAAATCATTAATTTACACGGTTTATCTGGTAAATCCCGTGTCAATAAAGCTCCTAAAAGTTAACTTCATGTTGAAAACTAGATAAAGATCCCTACCTTCCCTAAAACTGGCGCCATTCCCATTATAACTGAAGCCAGTGCAGAGCGAACATGTTGAGATGAATCAGTTGATAACTCCTATGGCAGGCAAACTCGATCAGTTGTAAACATCTTCAGACATCAAAACAGACAAAGTCTACAAAATGTCAACATTTAACTTCTACAGATTTAAAGTTTTCTTTACAAATGCCTACTTTAACACATGGTATAATATGCCGGATAGCTAGTTCTGGATTTAATATGCGACAAAACTTTGTAACTATTCCAGCAGCAGCAATGCGTACTTCAGCCTCATGATCATGCAGTAGCCGAACATATGCAGGAAGCAAGTCTGACCTACGAATTGCCATCATTACATATGGTTAATTTAGATTTGTCACAACTTACACAAGTTCTTTGATAAACCACAGCTCTTTTGGCAAACCAGATTGTTAGATAGCAGGAGGAAAAAAGCAGGTGCAAAAATCAAGAACAAAAGCAATTATTCAGCAGTTAGGGAACATTACTTGGTGGGCTCAGGACCAACAGCTTCACAGAGCTCATATAATTTATTAGCAACCATGTAACGTACACGCCATGATTTGTCCTGGTGAAAAATTCCATTTAATCCATTTTTCATCATTCTCTCATAATTGAGAATAACCAGGAAAAAGATTTTCAAAGTGAAAAACTGGAGGGCGTATAAACTTGGAACATGACAACTGACTAAAAATAAAATAAAGAAAGAAATCACACCACCTATGCACAACTGCATCCCACATTTGAACTGTGATTTACTTATTCATGACTACTTGATTTTTTGTTCACCCAGAAATTCACTCTTCCTAGTCAAAAATCTTTCCATCTTCATGAATTTCCAAAGGACTATTGCAAGAGAGAGAGAAACTAGGAGAAGGGTGAAGTGATTTTTTCATGGCAAAACATACCCGAGAATGCACAACTTCCAAAATCTATATATAAATCCTCACTATACCTGGGAGAAATTAACCATTATAGGAAGAATAACTGCCACACAATCTTCAGGATCCACCAATTTCACAAGAGCTGCACAGCCTTCAACAGCAATTAACCGAACAGAATCTTGTTCTGAAAGAACAAGAAATAATTAATCTAAATCTCATCCCCCCCCCCGGGGGGTGCCTATCTATCACAGCTAAAGCTGGAAAAAGTACATAAATTTGACATACCATCTTGTGTGAGATCCTCAAAGATGGGCATGATGTTGGTTTTCAAATGAATAACTTCAACAGTGGCAGCAAATTTTCCCAGGTTTGATGCCGCAGATCTCCTAACCATTGGCATATCATCTTGACACAGCTGACCGTACATGGTTCTCAGCTCAGTTTTTAAGGCCTCTGGTGCACTAGGGTAAGCCATATGAAACAAACCACATGAGGAAACTCGTGCTGTGAACCACTCACCAGCGGCCAGTCTCTACATGATGGAGATTATAAGTGAATGATTAATGAACTTACATTCTAACTGCAGTTAGGTACATTATATGAATAAGGAAGATTGAAAAATAAAATAAAATGGAAGACAATCAAAACAAATGTGGCATTAACATCAAATAATAATAAAAAGAGAGAGAATACATATATTTTGCGGCAGTTCATGTGCTCTACCAACACTCAGAAATTAAATTTAAGCAAAGAAATCAAGAGCTCATCATCATTATTTGAAAAAAAACAGAGCAGGCAAAAAATGGCAAGTTGGCACATTTATGTCGATGTTTATAATGACTCCCTCCTCTGTATTCAGTGGAATATAAAAATCACATCGTCCAATCTTCAATTGTTCCAAAAAAAAACCCAAGTCCTAACTTTCAGGTTGGCAAGTTCAACATTTGGAGAAGTGAGAGTCACAAATAAATATTTTTTTAGCGCAGTGGAGGTCAATGGGACTATTAAGACAGGACAAGGCAGTGGACTGTTAACATAGGAAGAAAAGTAAATAATATAAACTACATCTTTGACTCCACAAGAAGCATATGTTAAGACTTAATCAGAAAGATTATAGAGGGATAAAATCCCCTCTATAGATCCAATGACTATAGCAGTAAAAACGAAAACGTTTTTTTATGGTTTCAAATTGTGGTATTCAGTATAAGACTCACAAGATTATGACTATCCCCAAAGTCTGACAGCCCAAGCAAAGATATCATGAGTGAAAACTTAACGTAACCTTTCACCACTACTCCCTTGTGTCAGTACTCCAACCTAAATCAATCTGGCAAGAAGTTGTGGCCCGCATTACTTGGTTTCTAAGCACCAATAGAGAATTGATGAATTTTCTAAGCAATCCAAGCTAAGAAATTAACAAAAGAATAATCATTCAAAGATTATTGACTAACTTTATAGTATTATGTCTTCTTGTCAATGAGTAGATTATCGACCAACTTTGCACTGCTTTGTCTTCTTGTCAATAAGTTCTTTTCAATAAAAATTAATTGAGGAGGAGGAGGAGGAGGACAAAGTTCAACTTCGTACCTTAACCAGAGGAATAAAGTACTCGACCAAGTCTTGTTCTCTCATTCGAGCTCCAATTCTACATAGTGACTCCACAGCTTTGTCCCTCACACAAGTTTCCTCAACCGAGCAGAGAGCTTCTAATGGAGATAGAAGCACATTGGCATGCTCTACACCTCCAACATAAGGGACAAAAGCCCCCAACTCCTCTGCCATTGCTAGAAGCACCTCATCATCATCATCATTGTTCTCACTGAGAAAGGGAATCAATTCCTTCCTGGTCCTTTCCTCCCCAAGTACACGTGCAATTGTGGAAAGTTTGCGGATCGAGTTTAGCCTGAGCTGGATATCATCGTTCTGTAGGTCATCAATCAAAACTGCTATAGGATACAGAGGTTCATCGATTGTAGCCATCTTGTCTCCCGAGATCCTTAAAACTACCAAAAAAAAAAAAGCAAGTCATTTATTCCTCCTCACCCATGAAACGTAATGATTCATTATATGAAATGTGGAGCAATCATTTGGCCCGCTATTAATTGATCGTTCACACCCCCCCCCAAAAAAAATAAAAAACAAAGAAAGAAAGATGCAAATTTTTCTTCGTATTTCTTCTTTCTTAACCATCAAACTGCTTGCAAGGAAAAAAAATACCGAATCGATTATTTCTCATAAACAGCAACGGTTGCCGAAATCAATAATTTACCTCTTCACCTCAAGAAATAGCCAATAATTCAGCTAATATTATATTTAAACGAGAACGGGCACCGGAAAGAGATTCCCGTTTATCAAGAGAACGAAAAAACAATAGAAAACCAATTATGTAGCACCAATGAGAGAGAAACAGAGGAAGCAAAGGAAGAACTAGTCCAATGAGAAAGAGAACGGATTCAATTAGAGTTGCACCTGATGGGCTTGTTTGCTGGAACTGGATCTAACAAGAGACGGTGGTTATTAGTTGTTGGAATGAGAGAGAATGATTTATAATTTTCGCAGGAATTTGGTTATTTGTGAGATTTTCTCATTTCATTTTATTTTTGACCCAACGGCCTCGCATTTCCATGTATGACCGTACAAGCGAAACACCCACTAATTTAGGCCTATTATTCAGCGCCTTTGCAATTTAATCCTCTGTACTAAAGCATTTTATTAACAGACCCCCTGTTCTTTAAGAATATTGCATTAAATGCCGTGAAATACTTGCATCAAGAGTGTCACAAAATGTATGTTTTCTCCTATCAAAATATTCAAATTCTCCTTTTTTACCGTTTTCATTACTATAAATTTCTTTTGATTATTTTTTTCTGCATAATCCATTATATTCCTGTATTTGTAGGATCTACAACAATAACAAATAGAACATTTTTATTGAAGAAAACACAAAAAATGTGATAACTCAGAATGTGTAAGCACCTCTCTTAAGTGCATCCATTTTTTTTAGGTTTTGCATTAACTACATTAATTTTAAATTTTGACTTTCAAATTACATTTTCTCACACATTTCCTCCCCTCCCCCCCCCCCAACCTCTCAAATTTCAAAATTTGAAATTTTCATAATTGTTGTTCCTCAACCGCCTCTTAACAGGAATGTTTGTGTGTTTATATATTAAAATACACTTTCATGCCCCCCAACCAATATAGTGGTGTTAACGATAAAAACTACTTTTATAATGTGATTTACATTCTATAAGATATGTATGTGAAAGAAATTTTATCTGTAAATACTTTTCAAACTCTAATGCAACCAGGCCCACATCATTTTTAAAAGTAATTGATTCACACACAAATATTACAACTATTGAAGTATACTCATTTTGTGGACTAGAGGAGGTGTTTGCTGCTCAAGCGGGTCCTTGAAGTTTGCTTCCTCACTTAACTCATCAAATGAGTCGACAAGGTTCTGGAGCCTTGCAACAAATTCAATCAGAAGGGAAGTAAAAGTAGCTAGAGACAGTGAACTAGCACTTTCATAGGTGTTTGATTCTTCCTCTTTGGTCAATGTATCTTTTTTAAAGGGTTCACGTGCAGGCCAAAATATCTGCTTGAACATGGTTTCTGTGGTAACTGCAGGAGGCGCAGCAGAGCTACCATTAGGAGCAACATGGTCATCCCAACTTTCTGGAACTCGAACTGATCTGAGATTAAGCACTGCTTCACTGAGAGACCTGTGCTCCAGAAACTTCCTTTCTTCATCCACATCCAAGAGGTCTTGGGGTTCAGCCTCTTCTCTTGGCCGGTTTCCAATTTCCCAGCATTCTGAATTTACGAGAAGGTAAGATTTTCTGTCGATCTTCATCTGCAATTCTTCTGCTGCCTCATGTACTTCATACAGAATATCTACCTGACCTAGTTTCTCCATCCTTTTAACTTTGTTTCCGAGTTCGCGTAACAACTTGGCCCCTTCATTGCCCACCCTCTGAAGCTCACTACGGAAAACTTGTCTTTTCTCAGCTGGAGCCTACATATTAAAATGAAAATTTACTACATATATGCTTCAATACAGAATTCACAGTAAAAATAAAGCTATAAAAGAAGTACCTGTATTTCAGACAGTATGCATCCATGCATTGCCATAACCGTAAATGCACAATGCCTTAGTGCTCCACTAACTTTCACATAATTCTTCCATGGATATCTAAGCATCTTGTAATGACCATGAGGTGGCTCCCATACAGCAAAACTCAGCTTCAACAGCATGCAACAGTGAGTCAGACAGAGAATTGATAAGATCATTTATTGACAAAATAGGCAGAAAAATGAAACTGCTTCTACCAATGAATCCTCTTGGCTTGTAGATTCAACAGCTGATCTGTAGCCACTATAAATTGGGTCATCAGCAGCCTCGTAAGTCAGAATTTTTGAAGGGACCTTCTCATATTCAATGCAATTAAGGTAGTGCTTCACAACTCCTGAAAATAAGTTAACAAAGTTATTCAAGCAAGGCATATATTGAGATGCAGCAAACCCATATGCTATCAATGTGATAATTCAGAAAAATGTTATAGACAACCTTCAAGAGATGTTGCAACACCAAAAAAATTTTTGGCCACCAGATTATGCAGATCCTCACCAGCCCAGATTGGATATATGCACATATTTACCCCGAATGAAACACCAGCGCCGAGGGCAATGAGCAAAAATCTACTTACAGCTGTTTGGATGAATTCCCCGGTACGATATCCAGACACAGTAACAATACAGTAGGTCATCAAGAACACACGGAATCCGTATTCATAAGATTTCAATGTTGGATACTGTTTTGCATAGGTGGCACAAAACCCTAGCAATTCACAGAGCTTGTCAGAAAACTAGGCAAAACCAAAGAGGTCAAGGGAAAAAGGGAATAAACCGAAGAAGTAAGAAATGGGAGAGAGAAATCAGAACCTGCAAAGAAGATGCTGACAACAATTATAAATTCTTGCCATTGTCCGGCTAATGCTGATAACTCTGCCGTTGCCAAAGCTAGTCCCCCAGCCGAGAAAGTTCCCAGCGCTCTGTTAAGCCCTTTGCTAAGAGTTGCCCCTGTAGAATTTCATTGTGATTAACTATACGTAAGAGGTTGATACAAGACCGGGGTTGACCATAAGAAAAGCATGAAAATATAAAAGTAACCAAAGGCACTCAACGTTGATATTATATGCTAAAATAATCAACAATTTTTAAGGACCAAGTCATTAGAAACAACTTTAGATCTAATTTTTCGTCAAGTTGAATACATGAACAAAGGTGAAGACAGCTGAAACTACAGTGGCTTCAGAGCATGCAGCACGAGATGGTTTACCTGTGCATTTATCAAGAAGAAGATGCACAAGCAAGCAGGATTGTGAAACTAGTAGGGTCGGTGGCAAAAGTTGTTGACTTAAAGTCCACTTGGTCAACTATTTTATTGACTATCCTACGGGAAGACATACACAACATTTTCCATCCCCAATTTCCCATTTTAAGTCATTATTCATAATTAATTGGCTTTATCGCTTCTTCAAATTCAGAAGCGTCCAAAGGAGAAGTCTTACAGCAACAAGCGAAAGCACAAATTCGCATATTCGCATGAGATAAACAGAGAAATATGAAGCCAATAAATTAGGGAGGATCTCAAAAGAACCATTAAAAATAGATAAAAGAGTCCGTTTGGGGAAGATTAGAAAACCAGCGTACCTATACTGAACTCAAAGACGACCACGACAGTTAATATGCCCCAGATGGCATAGCTACTAATACCCTTGAAGAGCTCGTTAAAGAAAATTAAGAGGGAAATAAGCAACAAAGCAAGACCCATTTTGGCAGCGAAGATAACCTTCCTGGGATCAGAGTGGCCCATCTCCCAGGCCTGAATAGCAATGCCCCGTACTCTCTTCCAGCCGCTGCTAATTCCATCGGAGAAAGCGCGATAGGAGCAGCAGCAACGCCTCGTAGGAGTCTCTTCATCAGATTCGTATATGTTGATTTTAATCTGGGAATACCCACCCTTCATAGACAACAGCCTCTCCTTCTTCTCAGCGAAACTGTGCCTGAAAGAGCCGCGTTTTGGGATTTTGGAATTCATCTCCAACCAACCAGTTGAAATGAGAACGGAGACGGAAAATCAGTGAACCGTTCGAGCAGAGTTGAATCGAAGAATCAATTGGGAAGGTAACTTTTTTGGTATCTCCAGCTTGAGGAGGAAAACGTCATCGTAACAGTGATGTCCGAAGAGATAAGTTGTGTGCCTGCTTTTAGGCAGAGAATGGAGGGTGGAAGAAGGCCATCCCCGATCAGATCGGAGCCTCGGAAGGTGCGAGGACGGAAAAAATCGTCCCTGCACTTGCAGAATCTACTGACTATTGAAGTGTTCATCTCTGTCTACTGCTCCGGGCCCACCATGCTGACCAATAAATCAGACACGTTAGCATGAACAGCATGCCTCACCACCACTACCGTGCAAATTCTGAATATTAAAAAAAATTGGTCAGAATTCTGAATATTAAAAAAAATTGGTCAGAATTCTGAAAATTAAAATTAAATACCGCATTACTCATTATTAATATTGATATTAAAAGAAGGTAGGAGGATTTGAGTTTTGATAATAATCCTCTAGTTCTGCACTGCTTCTATTTAGGAGTCTTTTAAGGTGTGTGGAGAGCTTTTTTTGTCAAATTTATGAAATATATTATTAATTTTTTACAAAAAAAAGTATAATTTTTTCATTTATTTATTGTTGTATGTGTATTTTTTGGGGCAGAGTGTATATTAAAATAAGTATATATAACTCGTTTGCCAACAAATATATGAGAAATTAAATTCAAAAAGGAAAATGAGTAGGCATGGATGCATGATTTATCTGGGATATGTCCAATGATCGAGATGATGGCGAGAGTGGATTTGAATGATAGCTTCGAAGATAAGGATGGCACTTGGGACTGGGAGTGTCCCATGACTGGCGCATGCGACTGGGATTTGAATATCCACCTTACATTCAATAAAAATCTCAAATCCCTTAAATATAAACTAGAACTGAATAAACAAAAATAGTTACTCCGTTTGGGAACGCGGTGGAGAAGTACTTTTATGTAAGTCAAGGTAAATATATGAAGAAAATTATATCGTTTTACGGAAAAACACTATTAAACGTGCTTTTGGGGAGAAAATAAACTTTTCCAAATAAGCACAGTGTTGAATCTTTAGACCTCAACATATACTGTGTCTGTTTGAGAATCTGTTGGGAAAAAGAAGTTTATGGATTTCGAGAAGAATTTACATATTTCGAAATACTTTTTACAGCTTTCAAGATGCTTTTCATTTTAACTTGCGTGTGCATGTTGGAGAAAAGATTTACACACATGCCCATTAAGTAAAAACTCGTGAATATTTTCAAGTTTTAACTTTTTTTTCAATTATTAATTGTGGTACTTAAGGTTATTGAACTCCTTGCATGGTGTCACAAAATGGCACACTTTATGCCACTAAACCCAAGGTGTTAACCACACAAATACTTAGTTTGTCATACCATTCTAAAAACATGTTTATCTAAATCGAAATATAATTTATCTCACATACTTACTTCGTAGATAGTAAATCACATTAGAGAAGTAGTTTCTACCACTAATCATTACAAAAAAAAGTTTTTGATAAGACACGGCAGTGGAATATGAAGCTCCATCGTATCCATTGTAAAACTAATGGATTTGATAATTGGTTGGATGAATACGGTCAAAATATTCGGTGACAACGTTGTAGTCAGTCGCCCAGGTTACAACCTGTTAGGTTGATTATTTCATAGGAGCTTTAAACCTAAAAATTCACGATTACGTTAGATTGAAATTAGAAATAATGAATATTATCCATACACCCCATTTGATCATTTTGATAAACAACTATTAAATCATATAAAATGAATTATTGGTTTAAATTAGTTAAAAGAAACGAATATATCAAAGGCATGGCCACTTTTTTACATGACACTGTGACAGAAAAATGACCACTTTCACAAGAGCTTCCGTCAAAACCCCCAACCGCCATGATCAGATTTTTGGGATTAGGCAATCAGAAATGGGGCCACCCCAATCTCTATAACGTCAATTCAGGGCTAGTTTGGATGCTAGGTTTGAAACCTAGGTTTCACAGATTCCGAGGTAAAGCCTAGGTTTTGAAATGTGATTTATGTTTGGGAAGTTATAGCTTTTACAGATTTCGAGGTAAAAAAGTAAGAAAAAGTGAGTATGAAAGAGGAAAGTAAGAAAGAGAAAGAGAGAAAAAGTAAGAAAGAGAAAAGTAAGAAAGAGTAGTAAAAAGAGAGTATGAAAGAGAAAACCTAGGTTTCAAACCTAGGTTTCAAAATCTAGATTTCAAAATCTTGATGCCAAACTAACCCTCATTCTATTTCAGAAAACTATATTAATTATGTAAGGCTTGAAGGGTTAATCAGGCAGACCCACAAAAATGCTTTCAACGGCCAAGTGTCCCCCTATAATTGTTTTTTAATAAAAATGTCACTTTTTCGTTCTTGTGTTGCTACACCTTAGTTTTAATATCGGGATCATTAGACTAATACCATCTTCCAAAAAATCAATATTTAATATTTTTAACTAATTAATTAATGATCATTGTCAAATATTAATTAATTTAATATTTGTTTCTTTTGGACCTCATCAAACCTAATATACTATATATATACAGGGAACTAGCTCTACACAGAAACTCGCCCAACTATACATCGTCTCACTAAGCATAAACCTAGAATTTAAAAAAAACCCAAAATTAAAATCGGACAAGACGGCTTTCAACCCGACTATCGGATTGAATTGAACATCTGATTAGAGGTGGTAAAATGGATCCGCGTAGGTTGGTAGGAAGGTCTGTCAACTCACTAAAAATATTTTTTTAAAAATAAATTCTTATTTTTCTTTTTTACTTAATTTTTTATAAAATGTATAATTACATTATTCTCTTTCCAATTCTATAAATAATTTTCAATAATTTCCTAAAAATAGAATTTAATATTACTTTTTTGTAATAAAACTATTATGATGAAAAAAAGGTAAAAAAGTATAAAAATATATTTAAAAAAAGGAGTTGGCGGGCAAGCTCGGAAGGTTGGGAGAAACCCCCCAGCGGACTAGCTGAGCCCGCCAAGAAATGGCGAGTTGGGCCTACGCATTACTAACTCTACATCTGTCGCGGTAATCAAACTGTGTAGTATTATCTAAACCGGAACTTATATATTAATTTGATTTTTTGATTATGCATATTAGATTATTCAACATAATATATGATTACTCATGATTAAATTTAAAGCTATGGTCACTATTAAAACTTGTCTACTTTATCACTTAACCGCTTCAAGCATGCATACTAGGGTTATACATCAAACATATTAGATCGGGTTTCTACCAAACTCAAGGTCTAGTCTAAAATTATTTCGGGCTTGACACCTTTGTCCGTGCTTTGGTCCAATCCGAAACAAACATTAATATAAGACTGGATGTAGTTTGGTCTCTCGGGATTGGGAGACCAGTCTACCATACCAACACTTTAAAATTAGATGAGGATCCAGTGTAATCACCGCTATGAGAAAGATCATTCCTTCAGCTGCTAACAAGAAGCCATCACTCTTTCCTCCTTCCATTGAGGAGGAAGATTTGCTGTTTTGGAGCTCGAAAAAAGTCAAGAACGATTTGGGTCAAGCTGGAACAGGTGTTTTAAAAGGCCAATGGCCAAGGTTGGGTAGCAAGTCAAGCGATTATCATGAGAGGGGTCCTTCCTTTATAGATAAACTTAAAGGAATCAACAGGGATGAAGCTATGGAAGATAATGATGATGAAAATATACTCTCTGATGATTCCTTCTCTGATTCGTCTAAAGATGAAGGGGAAGAGGAACCCATGTGTGTTACTGTTGAAGATCCTAACAGAAACTTTCCCTCATTTTCTTTCTCTGAAAGTATGAAGAAGAAGCTTTACAAACCTTGGAAATTAGCCGTTATAGTCAAGTTACTGGGCAGACAAATAGGGTACAAAACCTTGGCTCAAAGGTTACAAGCCATGTGGGCTAGGAAAGGAATACTCAATATCACTAACATTGGTCATGGCTATTTCATTGTTAAGCTTTCAAACAGGGAGGATTTCCTTAATGCACTGACTGGGGGCCATGGATGATTTTTTATCACTACCTTACTGTCCAACCATGGCAGCCTAGTTTTAAGGCTCACAAAGCTACAATCAACAAGGTGGCAGTATGGGTCAGGCTTCCAAAGATTCCAATAAAGTACCACGATGAGAAGGCTTTAGCCTGTATTGGTAACAGGATCGGCAAAACGCTCAAGGTGGACATGAATACTTCTTGCCAGCTCAGGGGTCATTTTGCAAGGATTTGCGTCTTGGTGGAGCTAGGTATTCAACTCATATCTGGGTTTACTCTGGAGGGAGAAGAATACTACTTAGAATATGAAGGCTTGCACTTCCTATGTACTAGATGTAGGGTTTACGTGCACAGACAAGATGGATGTCCAATGAAGGATTCCACATCAGTTAATATTGGAGAGCAAAGAAAGGGGAATATCCAGAAACAAAACCAAGAGGTGGCTCAAGAATCGGTGAAGGCAGCGGAGCAATGGAGAATACTGGAGAAACGACGTTACCGGAGGAAAAAGGAAAAGTCCGGCGAGCAAGCAACGTTGGGGAAGGCAGGAACACGGTTCAAGGTCCTAGAGGTTGAAGGCTTACCTTCTGATGCTGACCATGAAGTGATTCCTGATAATAATGAGGCTCCGAGGTCTGTGATGAAACAAGAAGAAGGGACGATAATTTCTCTCCCTAGGCGCAGCAGCTCTGATCGAAGTGTGAAAATGGGTAACTCTGATATGATGCGAAGGTCTACGAAGGGGAAAATGGAGGCGGAGCAGTTGATGTCCTCTAATAGAGGTCAGCAGCGCAGTACTGTGAGGAGAGTTGAAAAACACTTGAGGGAGGATAAAAAATTAGGAAAATTGCATGATGGATCGTTGCTTATGCTAACTATGGGGGAAGGAGTTGTAAGGCCCAAAAAAGATGTGTTGACTGACGCTTTGCAGGTAAGGAACGAACAGCAGGTGCAACGTGTTATGGGGCCCGTTGGTGACATGTTGAACAACGCTCTAGAGGTAGGGAACGAGTAGCATGAAGGATATGTTATGGGGCCCGATGGAGTGATGTTGACTGAAGTTTTGGAGGAGGGAATGGAGTCTTCGGCCGAGCAGTATAGGTTGGGCCCTTCCATTTTCGGCCCATATGACCCTGGGGAAGATATAATCCAGGGGGAGCATATCTTGGATTCTTCAACCAACGACTTCAGGCCTTATGATCCAGGGGATGGCATGAACTTGGATCTTGAAGGCAAGCAAGTTGGGCTAGCAGAAGGGATTTTATCTCAACAAGATGTGTGTCCTCCTAATCCGATGGGATCATTTGTTCCTGACACCCAGGTTCCTTAATTTCTGTGAGTGTTTTTTTATTTCTTTGGCTTTGTTTCTTTTTTCCATTATTGTTTTTTATGGATAAAATCTTTTATTGGAATATTAGAGGAGCTTGTGAAAAAGGGTTTTTGAGAAATTTAAAGTTGGCCATGAATGAACCTAAGCCTAGTCTTATATTTCTTTCGGAGACTAAGTGCAGTACTGTAGCTCAGCTTCCTTCTTTAAATAGACTGGGTTTTGATGAAGTTAGATGCATCCCAAGTAATGGAAGATCAGGTGGGTTAATTGCAGCTTGGAATTCATGTAACTTTAAAGTCAAAATCATTGAAGAAAATATACAATTTTTCCATTGTGAGTGCTCGGTTGCCGGAAATCAGGACTTCCTTATTACTGTTGTTTACGCTATTCCTCATTCCAATATGAGGCATGTTTTATAGGAAAGACTTCAGGTAATGGCAAGTACTATCTCTGGCCCCTGGATTGTCATTAGTGACTTTAATGATATAAGATGCTCGAATGAATGTATTGGAGGATCTAGAGCTAGCTTGGCGTGTATGAATTTTTTAATGATAACATAATGGCTTGCAATCTTTCGGATCTTGGTGCGATTGGGCCAAAATTCACCTGGAAAGGGCTGTGCCTCACAGGTTACACTAGGCTCTATGAAAGACTGGATCGGGTTCTTGTCAATCCTGGCTTCTTAGCTCTTTTGCCTGATTACTTCCTTAAGGTGCTCCCAAGATTGAAATTTTTCAATCATAACCCTTTGATCCTTTCCTTAGGATTGAATATTCATGGAAATTGTGGTTCTCGTCCATTCCGATTTGAGGCCATGTGGTTAGTACATAGTGATTTTAAGAATTTCCTAAATGAAAATTGGGAAGCTAATGGTGATCTTGGTGTAAATATGGATAACTTGAAATCTTTATTCCCGGTTTGGAATATAGAGGTGTTTGGCCTGGTTGAGATGAGGAAAAGAAGTATCATGGCTTGTCTGGATGGCATTCAAAAATCTTCTTCCTATCCCTATTCCAATTTTCTATGTAATTTGGAAAAGGAGTTGCAACAGGAATTAGAGAAGGTGCTTAAGTTAGAGGAAATCAAACGATTTCAAAAATCAAGATCTGATTGGATAACTCAAGGTGATAGGAATACGAAATATTATCATCTGAAAACTAGTTCCAGAAGAAGAAAGAATAAGATTAGAGCCTTAAAGGCCGCTAGTGGCACCTGGATAGAGAAGGAAGATCATTTGAAGACCCTAGTGACGGGGTTCTTTCACGACCTCTTCCAGGCTGAGGATGGGGGTCACATTTTGGTTAATCAAGTTACCAAGTTCCCTATCATTGACCAATCCCTTTTATCCCAGATAGGAGTGGTTCCGAGTGATGTGGAAATCCGGAGGGCAATCTTTGATATGGGGCCGTTTAAAGCTCCTGGGCATGATGGTTTCTCTCTGGTTTTCTTCCAAAAAAATTGGAATATTGTTGGCAATGTAATTTGTAGTTTTGTTAAGGCCGCTTTTAAAGGTCAGGTGGATCTAGCAAAGGCAAATAAGACTTTAATTGTTCTCATCCCTAAGAGGGATAACCCTGAAAGGGTGGAGCATTTTTGTCCGATCTCATTATGTTCTGTTCACTATAAATGTATCACCAAGATTATAGCCAAGAGAATGAGGAAGATTATGAACGATCTTGTTTCCCCATTCCAGGAAGGTTTTATCCCGGGACGTCACATTCAATATAACATCATTATTGGCCAGGAAATTCTGCATTCAATGAATCGCTCAAGAGGAAAGAGAGGCTTTATGGCAATTAAAATTGATCTTGAAAAGACTTATGACAGGGTTAACTGGATCTTCATGAAAAGGATCTTGCAAGAGATAGGGTTGGAGGAAGGTTTTATCTCTTTATTAATGAACTGTATCTCCTCCACTTCTTACAACGTCTTATGGAATGGTTCTTACTCTGAATTCTTTGATCCCAAGAGGGGCTTGCGACAAGGAGATCCTATTTCTCCCTTTCGTTTTGTTCTCTATATGGATAAATTGTCTCATATCATCAATGATGCGGTGAATGCTGGCCAATGGAAGCCCTTTCGCATTGCCAGAGATGGTCCTTCTATTTCCCATCTTATGTTTGCAGATGATCTTTTGCTTTTCGGGGAGGCCACAGAGATGCAGATCGAGGCAATGATGCTTTGTCTTAACAAATTCTGTCATGCTTCAGGAGTGAAGGTAAGTAAAGAGAATTCTTCTATTTTCTTCTCCAAAAAGGTCCATACCTTAATGAGGAGAAGTATCCAGGATATCTCAGATATGAATATTTCAACTGAAATTGGGAAACATCTGGGTTTCCCTTTATCTAGAAAGAGAAGGCCTACTGAAAAATCTCATTTTATTGTTGATAGAGTTAGATCTAAATTGTCGGCTTGGAAAGCCAATTGTCTCTCTGTTGCAGGTAGAGTTACCCTTGCAAAATCTGTTCTTAACTCTTGTCCTTTGTATCCAATGCAAGCGGCAAAAGTTCCTTTATCCATTTGCAATTAGGTTGATAAGATTCAACGCAACTTCATATGGGGTTCGGATGATTCTAGGGGGTTTCACCCTGTGAGCTGGGAAATAGCCACTCTTCCAAAATTGCATGGTGGTCTTGGTTTCAGAAAACTTCGGTCAATGAACCGCACCTTTGGAGCTAAACTAGCGTGTAATCTTCTTAAAGGGGCTTCTGGCCTATGGATGGAAGTCTTACAAAATAAATATATGCTCAGAAGCGAGGAAAACCTTTTTAATTCTGTGCCAGGAGATTCTAGTCTATGACGCTTCATATGTGAGCAGCATGATCTTGTTGAAAGTGGGATTAAATGGTAGGTAAGAAATGGGAGTATGGTGAGTTTCTTCTCTGACGTCTAGCTGATCCCGGGGAAGACAATCAGAGACCTATGCATTAGGCCCTTTTCGGATCAAGAGGAAAAATTTAGGGTGGCGGATTGGGTTATCAATAGCAGATGGGATTACCTGTGTCTGAGTGGCCTGGTAAATGGGGAGGTTTTTCTCAACCTATACAGTTCTCTTCCTCCAAGACCAGATACGGGCGATAATATTATGACATGGGGTTTTACTCCCACCGGAAACTTTACGGTGAAGAGTGTCTATCTCTCTATTGAACCAAGCCCTACAAATTTGTACAACCCGGTTTATAAGCAGATTCGGAAGTGGAAAGGGGCTGAGAGAATAAGGATTTTCCTTTAGAAGGTTTTTCATAATAGACTTCCAACGAATGGATGGAGAAGTAAGTGGTCAAGTGTTTCACCCTTGTGCCCCTTTTGCCAGGAGGAAGAGAAGGACATTCTCCATGTTCTTAGAGATTGCCAATATGCTAGAGGAATATGGTTAAATTCTGTGCAGGGCTCTTGTTTTCAAAGCTTCTTCTCTTGTTCCTTGAGTGATTGGATTGCCATGAATCTTAAGAGGAACTTGGGATTAAGTTCTTTTTCTAATTGGGACATGTTCTGGGGTGTTACTTGTTGGCAGTTATGGACTTGGCGGAATAAGGATATCTTTGATAATGACTTCTCTAAGCCTCTGAACCCTTTTAACGCAATCATGTCTTCCTGGAAGCTCTATGTTCAGAGATGTGACATTGTGGATATGCATCCTAACGTTGACGTTCTTCGACTTCAACTTTGGAGGACACCTGATAGAGGATAGGTTAAAGTTAATGTGGATAGAGCTGAGGCTCAAATATCGCGAAAGGCAAGGTGTAGGGGAGTTATTAGAGACTATCTGGGTTCTTGGGTTATGGGTTTTCTAACTCGTTGGGACATTGTGATCTCCATAATGCCGAGGAATGGGCAATTTACAAGGGTCTTTAGTTAGCTTCTACTTATGGTTTTAACAGGATCATCATTGAATCTGATGCCAAGTTACTGGTTGACATGCTCAATTCTGAGTGCAGTGCTGACAACAGTGGGCTTTTGTTCATCGACATCAAGAATCTTATTCAAAAAGACTGGAATGTTATCATCCAGCATGTTCCAAGGGAGATTAACCGTCTAGCCGATGCTCTTGCGAAGGAGGCTATATCTTCCTCTTCTATATATCGATCATGCCCGCATTATTTGCAGGCTATGTACTTAAAAGACTCTTTGGGATTAGATCCCCTATCTGTGTGACCTTCTATCTTTTCTTCTGAGCTATTATGCTCCCCTTTGTATAAAAAACACTTTAAAATTAGTTTTCAGATCATAAAAATAAAAAAAAAAATCAAAGCCGAGAATCAAAAGAAAAAAACAAATGAGATTCTAAACTTTCCTAGCAAATAAATACGCATTAAAAATACAATTAAGAGAAAAAAATGAAATCTTTCAGCAAATGAAGTAAAATATCAAATCACATCCACACATTTGAACATATGCACACAGATCATATCTACAAAATAAAAAATCCAATCCACATAGTTATAAGATACACAGATCAAATGTACAAAATATAGATCAACTTTCATTAATAAGGATAGGACTAGCGACATTAATGGAAGGGTGGAGAGGAAGAAGGAGCAACAACGATGAGCTCCAAGTAGGTGAATAAGGACATGGCAGCACCAAAGCATATGAGATAAGAGGGGGATTTGTAGATGTAGACAATGGAAGACTCCTTGCCCACAGCAGATCTATGGAAGCGAGAAGGTGAGAATGAAGATGGAGAGTCAGAGCCACAACCACGCCCTTGAAGAATAACCTATAGACAAGGGGCAAAGATGTAGAGTAGAAGAAAGCACTCGAACGATCACGGTGAAGACATGAGGAGGAAAGGAGGTATGCTGATAAGGGAGGAAGAAGACAACAAATTGAAAATGCCAGTGAGGAAGACGGAAGAGAACACGTTGAATTATCTAAGGCCGTGTAGCTTAGTGGTATGGTATTTCATAGATCAGAAGTCACAATTCGATCCTATCGTTATAAACTCAAACCATTAATACTTGCCCATTTAAATATAAAAAAAAGAGAGAATACGTTGAATTAGAGATTTTGGGCTAATGTGAGATGCTCATCAATTTTTTATATAAAACTTAAGAAAAAAAAAAAGAAAAAAAAGATCGATTAGACCAAACTATTTGGTCTCAAAGAGCAACCTGAAGCCTAGTCTCACCAAAGTGACCAGTCCGGTCTGGTCTAGTCTTTTTTATTGGGTTGGTTTTTACCGGTTCAGACCAAACCGGGTTATGGTGGATCGGACTAGACTAACAGGGTTTTCAGACGTATTGAACAGCCCTAATGCGTACGATGGAGATATTCTGTTCTATTTTCTATTTAGGAGAAAATCATAAAAAAATAGTTTGGGGAAGTTTTGACATATTCAGAGGATGTCATTGGAAACATTGGTAACGAGAGTTGATCAAGTATTATAAAGTTTCTAAAGGAGGGTCAAAACGCACTTTTGCAGATGTTATAAAAAGATATCTTTTGATTAATAATTTATCAAAATATGTAGCTTACGGTAGAGTATAATGGCGTATGTGATCCATACATCTGATCCCATATGATGGGACAAGATTGTACTGTTGTTGTTGTTAATGAAAAAATGCGTATAAGCTCTTCATGCTTCATCCACCAGTTGTTTTAAATAGAGCAACCTAGACATGAAGATCAGTCCACTAACATGATGAACTGAATCCAATCTGATTCAGGTACCGAGCCTAACAAGTTCAGGTCGGTCCCCAAAACAAGAAGTTCAGCCAATCTTTTTTAGATCAAACTTCAGAGTTCAAACTAATATCTAATCCGTTCCAATCCAGTCTTTCTGCATCTCTGTAGAGGCAAACCTATTCGGTTACCCTAGACTTTGGGCCACTGAATTATTTTTTTTTTCCGAGTGAAAAAGTCACTGAATTAATTTAGGGGAATGGATTTGGTGTATCTGCAGAATCTGCCAACGTTGGCTCATCTCATTCTCTGGATGTGGACATATCTCACTTACCAAAAGCGACTCACACTTAAAATAAAAGGCAAAACTCTGTCAAATGACCCTTGCATTCTAGTTTTATTATGAAAAATTTCTATATTCTCGATATCTAATTATGTATAAACAATTTATTGTATTCATAAATTACAAGTAATTGTGCCTTTTTCAGTACATGTATCATTTTTGTATTGGTAATCATGTTTCAGCGATTAGCCTTCTTCTTTATCTTTATTGCTACGTCCTGAGGAATGAAGCTCCCACACACTATTACACTGCTCCGCTTCTTCTCTATCATATGTGACCCCACTTCTATATATATATATATATATATATATTAATTTACAGCATTAGACAACCCAGATACTGAAATCAGAGATATCATGGGTTTGATTTAGTTCGTTGATTTGAAGGGCTAACCTGGGATTTCGAGAAGGGCTCTCTTTACTTTTCTACAGCAGCCATTGCAATCTACATTGATCCTCATCACCATGCACAAGTACTGCAAAAAGTACCAGAACAGCTGGCTCAAATAGTTTCTGATGAATTAATCTCACATAATCAAATAGATCCAATAGAACTCAGAGATCGATAGAGGAATTCATTGATTGAGACGATGACCGTTGTAGCTTGCCTTCACTGTCATGAAATCAATTATCAGAGACAAGCAGAGATGGCTTCAAATCGCAGGAGAACCAAGTTTCAAAAGGGGAAGGCTCTAGTAAGCGTTGGCTTTAGTTGAAAAGGATTCTCCGTATTGTAATGACAGAATCAAATTCATTCAGCGTGGCTAGTTGATCGATCACTTTATTCTTGACTCTTGCTTTTGTGTGTTCTTTTATGCAGATGCCATGTGAAAAGAAAAAAAACAAAAAGAAAACAGAGTGAATACTTTTCTTTATGCAACAAGCATCTGATCTTCTCCTTCTACATGTGGCTAGATACCTTCACGCATTGGTTCTCGTTTCTTCATGCATTGATTACTGGATAACATTAATTCCTATTTGTGTGCTGCAATGCTAAATTATTTTCAAGAGAAGTCAGATTCTTGGAGTCGGCGCAATGGAAGCCAAATGAAAGCATTCATGCGACTCTTTCTGGAAGCTTAGAAGTGCGCAACGGACTGGATAAGCTGACTAACGGGACAACCACGGTTTGATCCCATACGAACGGGTTAGGTTTAATCTGGGGCTGCGGGTTTGATCGGGTTACAGATAATCTGCTTACCCAAATTACGTTTTCCCCAAAAAACGAAAGATGAGAGATTGGAGGAGGGACCCCGACAAATGGCAAAAACATTCCCTCCCTCGTCATCTTCATCTCTCACCAACACAATTAGATTTGTATCTCCCTTTTTCATTACAACAGTTAATTGCAGTGAGTTGGGTGTCGAGAATTTGTAAGAGTCAAAGCATACTTTTGGACTAAAACAATATTACAAAGATAGTTATAAATCATTCACAAAACAGCATTTCTTTACTTTTTTTCTTATTTGGTGATAACTTCAAAGCTTCCTCTGTGAACGTACACCCTTCTATGGCCGAATCATTTTTTTATTATAAAGGTAAACTACAAATTAAAGTAGATTGAGGTTTATAACCTTTTACAGATGATTGATCAAGTAGAAGGGTCCCTATAGTTTAGCGGAGCATGCGGAATAATACAAGTTTACGAGCTCTCTCCATAAACTTATCGTGCTTGAATGTCAACGCACCTCAAAACTTTCATGTTGATTTGATATAACTCTATATTCCAATTGTCATATAGTAGATGATGAGTTTTTTCAATCTCCTAAAGTAATTGGTGGTTAGGCCCACTATCCCTTAGCAGAATATTGATCGCTTCTAAAGAATCGGAGAACATTTAAAGTGAAATGCTTGACATAGCTCCGATCCTGTTTGAATTACCAAGATCTCCGCCTTTATGACCGTGTCACTCCCAAGCTTTCTCTGAAACCCCATAATCCAATGCCCTTGTTTATCCCTAATAAGCTCACCACACACGGCTTTATCTAAGTTCCAATCTAATTGATTCACCGTGTTATGATCTCCTGTAGGTATCACTGCTAGCACTCCCTTGAAAAATTTTGTAAATAAACCTATTCAACCAGTACGTCTCGAACATGCACTGTGGTTTTGGCGGAATCATTTGTACACACCTAAAGATACTCCATCGTAGAATATATATATATATATATATTGTCGTCACTCACCATTAATGTACATGCTCGTGTATGCGTGTGTATGTATCAGAACATAATCCTGCATGATTCTCTCTCTATGCCTATACATACAACGATGTCACGTCAGATGAATATAGCATCTACCCAAATCACCCCCTATTTTTATAAAAACATGTGCATTTGAAGTTTGAAGTTAGGTTTGTTTGAAGTACTGCGTAACACTAGATGTAAGCAGATATTTCAACTGAAGTCATAATTAATTTTTTTGAGAAAAGGACAAATATGAAATTAAAGCAACTAGAATTTACAATCTACATGTGCAGAAATGAGATCTGATGAAATTATAATAAAATACTGACATTGGAATCAAAACGGTCAATGATCTGTAAATAGATGGGAAGGGAAAATGTTGTGTGCGTATTTAAGGAAACATAATGATAGTGTTTTGTCCTTTCCAGGCTCGATATGAAGTATGGAGTCAAAATATTTTCAGAAACGTAAAGACTTTAAAGATTCGCAGAGGCATAGGCCCTACCCTACAGTCCGCTTCATCACCCATACGGTAGCTGTCCTTCCTTCCACCGTTCCTCGTTACACTACGTATGCCTGTTTGGAAAGGTGGAACTTATTTTCATAAACACGTTTAACAATGTTTTTCCGTAAAACGACATAATTTCCTTCACATATTTACCTCGGCTTATGTGAATAAACACTTATAAGTGACTTATGGCAATTTGTCAAACAGGCCCCTAGACAACTTTAAAAGTTATTAGTTTTTTTTTTTTAAAATGAGTCTACATAGAAATTTTATTTCTATTTAGGTAAAATCATTTTTTGAATTAATTCTGATAGTTTGTCAAATAAAATAGGTGCAAGTGATTTATATGAAGTACAATTAGGGTATACTCTTATTTATAAAGATAATCAATGGAGGAGAGTAGATGGAAAAAGAAATAAGAGAGAATGAAAAGGAGCATTAAATTTCTAAATAATTACAAAATGTTGGTTGCAGCATCTTGTACAATTGACCCGTCCTCCGTGAGTTCAACTGATAAAAGGATTGTGCTAGTACTCTCATCTAAAGGGAGAGGGTTCGATTCAGGGGAGTGCCACTTAGTTGTGGTTCCAGTCATGGCAGTTGGGGAGGCATCATCACAGCTAAATGAAGCTGGGTTGACCTAATTGTGTGGTCAAACCAAAGCGCTTGCTTGATTTGCTCCAGTGCTCGTAGGGACAGGCCTCAATAGATCATGAGTTATGTATCCTGTCTTTAGGTCGTGGGTGAGTCCAACCCCTTTCATAAAATTTTGTATTAAAAAAACATCTTATACAGTTGCATAGTTACTCTTTACACCCACTTTTAGTTACCAGCATCTTATAATCTTGCCTTTTTATGGGCCACAGATAACCCACAGTTTCCATTAGAGATCAGTGCATTAAACGTTTGATTATCCACAGTTTTTTTATTGGCCCATCCATGTTTAATTCTGTCTCTGTGTTTTCGTTTAATGTAATTCTCTATCTCTGTTTTTTCGCCATCCCTTTTTTTAACCTGAGTTTTTTTTGTTTTTTCTGCCAACATTGTTCAAATTCTTGTTTCAGTGCCAATGGGCTGCGTTCAGTGAAATTGGCTAATATTAACAAACCAATGTTCCCATTCATGAAAAAAAAAACATGTTTACATTTAATATTTAACTATATTTTAAAAAAGAATTGCTTCCAATAAAATTTTATTTTCAATTAAAAATTATTTTTGTAATGCAACTTTACCTTAAACAATTTAACCTTTAACAATTTTAGTTACGAGATAATCTAAAAATATTTTAGTGGGCTGGATATATTATAAGAGTATTAAGCATCACAAAGTGTCCGTTTAGGAATTCAGTAGAGAAGTGCTTTTACGTAAATCAAAGTAAATATGTGAATGAGAATATTTCATTTTGTAAAAAAATTGTTGAACGTGCGTTTAACTTTTACAATCGTTCTATCAAACATACTTAAAATATTCTTAGTGAAGCTCCTTAATGCTTGGGAGTTTAGCTTTGATTACTTTTGATCTGTGATTTATAATATATTTAAAAAAAATTAAACAGACATAGGTGAGCGTACAGATTTTATACTACGAGATGAACATGGGGCTCATTTTATTAATGCGGTAGAGAAATATTCTACCACTTACGAAATAAATGTACGAAAAAAATTATTTTATTTTATTGAAAATACTGTTTTTTGGTATAAACCATTCGGTATCCTGAATTGATTGCCCGTTCCAGACTAATCCTGACCCCCGCGAAGAGACCTTACGGTGGTAGCGAGGTACCGATGGAACAACATCTTTGAGATTGCATTAACTATCGTGTCTATCACTCCCCAGGATTCGAACCCTCATCCTAAGAAAAGCTGATAGTAACCCTTACTATACTAAGCGTCTATTCGATATTGAAAAATACTGTTGAAGTATGTCCATCTTTTACAAATTGTTACAGACAAGCCCATTATTGTGGATTAATACGGTTGGTGGAAGAGCAAATTAAAAATTGATAATGAACAGAATAGTCGGCGTTTCATAAAAAAGATTGGGAATGGCACAACCTCTGGTTCCTGCGCTACAAAAAAGACATGGCCAAATTTATATCTACCGTCCATGTTTCTGTGGTTTCACCGTCTTCACCGACTTACAATGTTGCCCTAATCAATCAAATCAATGACGCCCACGAAACCTAGCGCTCCGCCCTAACCCTCCTCCCTCACATCGCCTGCAACGACTCCGATAGCCACAACGATTCATACGATTCCGGGTAATCCGACAACCCATCGAAGCTTACAACACCACCGCCATTCTCGTTATCTCCGCCTGCCAACCCAACCGACTCGTAATTCTCCATTCCATTCTGAAACCCCAATAACTCCCCCATATCAACTCCGTCGGAGCCGACCTGGCTCAACCCTTCGCTTTCCGGCCCCGTCGCCGCCGGCGCCGAGGGCGGCAGCCCTAGCTCGTCGTCGGAAGCTTCCAAGAGGTATCCCAGCTCCACGTGGAAGCCGCTGGAGTCGGGTGTGGGGTCGGGAGCCGAAGTGAGTATCTCTTCCTCGAAGCTCTTGATTACAGAGTCGAGGCCCTGGATGGTGGTGTCACGCCCGGGCAAGGTGTCGGCCTCGTCAAGGATATTGAAAAGGTCGTTTTGGATGTCCGTGGCGACGGACGAGTCCATGGCTGGGTCATCCGAGTGAGAACGGACGAGTTGGGAGTTGAGATCGTGAGAGTGGGAGTCAAATCGGGCAATCTTAGGAACGGGCGAGTTGGGGTCCGAGTCGTCCCGGAGTCGCTTGCCGTTTTGGGTGTGAAGCTCCATAACAAAAAGTTTGCTTTTTTGAGTAAATTAATTGGATGGGGAGAGAGAAAGGAGGGGAGGGTGGAGGGAAGAGAAAGGAGTGGGGAGGGCTATATATAGAATTGGAAAAAGGAGGATAGTGATGAGTGGGAGGGAACCGTGCACTTGAATGAGATGGGCTTAGTGGAGGCTTTAATTAAAAAAAGAGGCATCACGAGACTTTTGATTGATATTTAAAAGTACGTTTAACAATATTTTTTATAAAATGAAATAATCTCCTCCATATATTTATCTTATCTTACGTAAAAGTACTTCTCTACCGTTTTTATAAACGGACCCAGGCATGGATTTGAGGATCAACTGTATTAACATATCCTATGTTATTTAATTCTTAATTGTGTGTACCAAAAAAAATTCTCAATTGCCACTTTTACCCTTCAAACTCATGTTTATTTTGGAAGTCCGTTTGAAAATAACTTTATGGAGTTTAATGTAAAACTTACATTTTGAAGAATAGATTTTGAAAGAATAGCTTTCACATATTCCAAGAAAAAATCTAGATTTTAAAAAATGATTTATTTAAAAAGTTATTAATTTTTACGGAATTTGAGTAGAAAAGTAAGTAGAAAAATGAACGAGAAAAGAAAAAAAGAAAAGTGAAAATGTATTATAGAAGAGAATGTGATTTAATAAAAAATAATATTTTTAAAATCTTCATCTTAAAAAATGTTAGTATTTAATAAAAATTAAATTTTAAAATAAAACGTAAGTTTAGCCTTGTACCTAATTTTTGAAACCGGAATCTCTGATGGTGTACTTTTTTGTTTCTATTTTTTTTTGGCCGGAAAAAACGGATAAGAGTAGAGTAGGCCAGTAAGTAGCGAGTAGGGGAGGAATAAAACTAAACTCAATTTAAATGAAGGTGGTGAAGTCCGCAATCGGGCCCACCAACATAGGATAACTGAAATGTCGTACATGTTTTATAGATTAATCATTAATCATATCTACCGAAAAAGTGATATTAGCCTTTATGTTTAATGCAACAGCGGAGATTAAAATATATATATATATCTATTTCTTTTAAAATATATATTTCTTATTTTTTATAAATTTATTTATTTGATATATGATTTAATAATATATTAAAAACTTCCACACCCTTCCAAAAGAAAAATAAATAAGGGCTCGTCGATGAGCTGGTTTCATGATATCTTAAATCTAAATTTTATTAAATTCTCCTATTTTTTTAAAAAAATTGTGTTTTAAAAAAACTATTTTTTTTATTAAATCACCCACTCTCTCATAATCATGTTTCTCTTTCCTCCTTTTCTTTGTTTGTTTCTATTTCATACTTACTTTTTACCGTGGAATCCATACAAAATATTCTCACTATAACTTCCTAAATATAATCAAATTTTCAAAAACCAGATTTTACCTTGAAATTCGTAAAATATATTCTCCCAAAATCTATTTTTCAAAATCTAGGTTTTGCCTCGAACTTCGTAAAAATTATTTTCCACCAGACTTCCAAACAAGTTCTATAAAAAGAGAAAATTTATTATGAGATATTGTGATTTGACAAGAACATAGTTCTTTCAAAACTTAGATTTCAGACTTAGAATTTGTTACAAAAATTAGTTATTAAAAAAATGTGAGAACTTCACCAACACATAGATTTTGTCCTAAAATTTATGTTTTAAAATGGCTCCCAAATGAGCCATAAGTCTATCAAATAGGGGGGTAGTGGTAATATTTTAAGATGGAGGATTTAACCGGAAGTGTAGGTGATATTTGAGCGAGAAGTGTTTTTTAATATGGAGAAGTAAATATATAAAAAATATTATTATGATTTATTGGAAAACAATGTTAAATAGTTTTTGAGTCTATAAATGTTACCAAACACCGGCATTTATTACATAATAACATGTTTTATCGATATTATATATATATATATATATGATACTTTATTATTTTTACGTAAGTATTTAATACATCAACATAAAATATAAAAAATGTAACGATAGGTATTTTATTTCATATATTTTACCAAAAACGTAAGTCAGACAGACAATTAGTGTTGGTAATGCGGGTTGGGCCCCGTCATAGTAGCGGGTTGGTTCCAGCCCGCCACCCTCAACCCGCAGGTTAGGCGGGCCCAACCCGTCTATCCCGCTTTTTATTTTTAAAAAAATATATTTTTATGTATTTTTTTCATCCCAATATTTTTTTTACAAAGAAAAAAATAATATTAAACTATATTTTTAGAAAATTATTGAACATTTATTCATAAAATTTGAAAGAGAATAGTATAAATATGTAATCTTATAAAAAACTGAGTAAAAAAGAAAAAAATATTTTTATTTAAAAAAAATAAAAAGTTGGCCCGAACTGTAAACGTTTACGGTTGCTGGTAAAATGGCCCTACGGACGGCTGCTGGTAAACGCTTACGGATAAGATTTAAATTAATCTCGAACTGTTTTTATTCTCCGGTAAACGACGACGACCCATGTTTTTCTCAAATATCTCATGCACACGTCACAAAAGAGATTAAGAGGCAATATGTTTTTATGATGTCAGCTGACGTTCTATTTGCTTCTATTTTTATAATATTTTAAAAATATTTCTTTATTCCTAAGTATAAAAGTTAAAAAATTAAGGTAAAGAGATCAAAGAAATTAATTATGTTATTTAATTATAATGATTTTTTTCTAAAATATAATTTTTTTTATCGTGATTATATTTAGTATGGATTATTTTAGTAACAAAATTATAATTTTAGGAGATACGGTAGGTTAAATCTTTATATTTTGAATCATATTCAACTCCCAATTTTTTATATTAAATAAGAGATGTAATATCTACTTGCCATATTTTATTATTGGTAGATTATGATATTTTTTGGTAAATTGGTATATTTTCGCCATTTTTCATTACTCTTTCACTATCTTGTAAGTTTCCTCCTAGCATTGGCTGGGGTGGAAAAAAAATAAAAAAATTTAGGAATTGGAATTTACAAGCTGTTCAGATTAACAGTCAAATCTGCTTTTCAAAATACTTTACGAGTTAAAGGTAAGTATGTAATATGTATTTTATCATAGATTAAGTAAATTATTTTTTCTAAACACTATCCTAAACATACCTATAAAGTGAGTAGAGTAAAAAAAGTTGACGAGGAAACTTTAATTTCGGTGGAACGTTTAGATACGTCAAGCCTAAGTTACTGTGCAAGAAGGAAAAATGTATGGGTGGACTTTAGTTTACAGCCTTGAATGTAGGGAGGTATTAACCTTCTATTTGATTTGCTAATGTCTTGTGGCCTAACTTTCTACTATTAGCTTTTGAAATAAAATTGCAGAACAATATATTGGAAATATCAAAATGGCAAACCAAAGGTTTCAATTTTAATCATCCAAAATCAATTTACACGTGCTGCATCAAATTGATCGGATCATGTATGAACAAGATTCAAGTCTACCGATTTGTTAGGATGCTTCAGCTGCATACATCACTGCACTTCCACTTAACACCTATCATGGAGTTTCGAAAATGTCTCCATTCTATCATATTTACGGGCGGCTACCCCCCACGATGTTGGAGTTTGGGTGCCGATGACCCCTATCAGCCGCCAGAGCCCCTAACGTCGACAACTTAAATTTCTTGTGGCAAGTTGTGTTTGAGAATATGTTGAGAGTAATTTTACGTAAACTAAGGTAAGTATGTGAGAGGAATTCTGTTCCAACTTATATACAACGGGGTACGTAGTGCTCCCCAACATAACAAAATGTAGAAGGTAAAAAATAAGGTGAAAAGGTAAATATATGGCTCATGATATTTATTATATTTGGTTAGCTATTTATTATTCACTATATCTGATTAAACACACGATAACACATTTTAGTGAAAGAACCCATTTCACACTTCATCAATCATTTACTACGTGACATCTTAAGGTATTGTTCCTGTTTAACTGTTTGTAAGCACATAGTTTTACCCTCCTGTAATCCTACAGACACATTTACCCACAAGGCGTCTCGGATGTTAAATGAGTGTCTAGCAATATATATCTTTTGTTTTTTTTTAGTTTCCCGTCCGGTTTCCAGAGCTTCATCCCGACTAATCTGAACCTGACCCGTATCGTGCACCTAGAAATGGTGGGTGGGTCTCCCAACGGTGGCTTCTGCATACACAAGGATTTGAACTCGAGACCTTTTTTAAATTGGAACAAACCGCTTACTACTTGATCCAACCAACCGTTGGGATATATATCTTTTGTTTTGAATGTGTATAAATACTCAAAAACATTCCGAATATATGAAAAAATATCATAACCGTTAACTTTCATCAATGACACATTTGACGGTATTATGCACACACACCCATGCAACAGAATTTAAATTGAAAATATAGGACTTACTCCTCTAATTTACGTGATCTTATTTATAAATTATTTTATTAAATTTATTAAATGAATATACAATTTAATTATATCTCATGTATGGCTGTGGATGTTAAATAAAAATAAAATCAATAAAATTAAAATTGTAATCAGAGTTAATGGATTTAATATTTTCTTAATATACATGAAAAATATTAGAAATGATTTATAATTTAAGAAGGAACGGACGAGTAATCATTCAATGAGATTTGGATCGTGGGGCCGTGGTGTTTGGTTCCACGTATGGAGATTGGAGAAGGCAACGTGGTAACGAATGGAGAAGGGGAGGGCAGTTCTGGAAATAGACACGAAGTGACATCTCAATGGGGGCGGCAAATTATCAACATGGTCTTGACACGTGGCGAGGGGACCGCATCTATCCGCTTTTCTAGATGCTTTCCTTTTGCCTTTTAAAATTTTTCCTGGTAGTTCTAGATGCTGTTCCCGCCTTTTTTTTACCCCGTATTATTAATTTATTATGCCTTATCTATTTCCCCCATTTTTAAATCCACGAAAAAAAAAAATCCACCCACCGTTCACGTGAATGCAACACACTTTGACGTTGACACGTGCCATCCACAGCGATGCACGTGCTTCTCGTCCCCTCACCTTACTTGTCCTCTTCTTATCCGTCGCCTCTCGCTCCTGGACTAATTTTTCCCACCCAATATATACATTTTTATTTCTTGACTACCTCTAATTCTAATTTTAAAATATAAAAATCGATTAAATTTTTATTAATGAAATTAAATAAATTAATTTAAATTATTTATATTTATTATTTTTCTTTTAACTAATTTTGACCGAAATTCTGATAGTATATATATAGATAAATACTTTTAAATAATTTATTTAGTTTATTGAATTTTTTATGAAAATTAATTGAGTTCTATATTAGTTTATTGAACGAAAATCTATATATAGTATATATAGATTGATAAGATACACAAGAGAGGATGAAATGTATTTCAACTTATTTTCTTGTTTTTTATTTAAATCAAGAGAAATCCATAATTTCAACATAGTTTATAATGTATTAATTGGCTTTTCTCAATCACTGGAGACTCAAAAAATGAATCAAATGAAAGTCGTTTTATTACATTAAAGACTTTGATTAAATTTGACATTAAAGGCTCTAATGATTTTAACGTGGGAAATAGCCTAAACATTCCATTTCATAAATTTGGTTGTTACTAAGATCAGTTACAAAAAAAAAAAGACTAACCCCTCATGCATGTTTTCTCTTGTTGACAGATGCATGCATTTTTTCTTGTTCTTTGAGACAATCTTATTTTAAATATGACTAAAACAATGAATGAATATATTATATATATAGATACACACATTTTTAAATGAAAATTCAAACTTTCACCTTTTTCTAAGGAACGTGTTTCCATTTGACTTTGCCTTTTATCTGTTCAAGGGCTTGTTTCCAACCTAACCTAAAATCTAAGTTTTGATCTAAAATTTAAATTTTATTTAAATACAAAAAAATTTATGGAAAGCTATTTTACATACAAAATCTCAGTTTAAAATTTAGGTTTTGAAAAAATTATTTTATTGTCAAATCACACACTCCCTCCTAATAACTTTTCTTTTTTCTACTTTTTTTCTTCCTCTTTCCTACACATATTTTGCCTTGAATTTTGTAAAAGACAATAAATTCCTCAACAGAAATGTTTAAAACCCAAGTTTTGAAATCTAGATTTTACTTCGAAATCCGTAAAATCTATTATCCAAAATATAGGTTTTACTTTGGAATCTGTAAAAGCTATTCTCATACATACCTCTAAATGAGCCCTAAATATGGGTAAATATTTATTCCACTTTTTTTATTTCCAGATTACGCTCTTTTTTTAGGTGAAACCAGATTGTGCTCTTTTCATGCACGTCATCTGAATGTTAATTAATTAGCCAGTGAAGACTGAAGGCAACTGCCACCTAGACGCAAGGAGCGAGTGTTTTGCATATTAAAATCAAATTCCTGTTTGGGAGAGCGTTTGGCTCCTTAAACGCACATACAATAATGTTTTTCTGTCAAACGATATAATCTTATTCATATATTTATATATTAAACCGTAAAAGCACTTCTCAACTGCTTTCATAAATGGGCACTTAACGCCTATTTGGCAACCACATTTGCAAATGTATTATGGCAAAAGTTATTTTTTAAAATGCATTCTGATCAACGATCGTTCTCTCAACTGATTTCCAAACAGTCACGTAATCTAACTGATTCCACCATAGCAAAATAACACACTGAATATTATTAACACATTAACTTCACGTCACTTGCATACAAAAAAGGTCATGACTCACACAGATAGAAATATTAATTTGTTTTTTTTTCAAAGATATGTATGTTGTGTCGTATCTATATATTGACTATCTATTCATAAAACTTTCATCTACCTACTCCATAATTCTAATAATTAATCCATCTCTTCTGTTAGGTAAATGTTCACTTCACAATTGCATCCACCTCATTGCTCTCTTGTTTGTTTTACATTACTCTCTCCTGTACCCAAAATGTAACTTTTTCTAAACTAACTCGTAAGAATTAAGGTTGCTAATATACTAGACTCCTAAAAAGCATATGAAATAGCTTACTTTGATCTCAACCTTTTTATTTACGTACATTTTAAGTAGTCATCATCAAACCTTTTGAACGTACATGAGAAATATGTATGCAGACTCGTGTCTATATGAAGTTAAAAGTATGATTCAACACATTTACGTTCACGTTAAACAAGAATAGAAAAATAACCGTTGATTCGTTAAACATGTCTTAAGTTGGTAAAAAAATCATCACTTTTACCCTAATTAATGAGCTTTTGAAGGATAGAGATAAATATATGGAGATACATTTAAACATTAATTATATAAGTAAAATTTATAAATAAATTTTAATTACTCTCTGGTGAATTAAATTGTGAACCAGCAGAACATCTTTACAAAATACCCTTTATATTGTAGAGCAATATAGATATTAAATCTAATGAAAAGTAATAGATAAATAAGTTCAACATGATAATAGATAAAATAATTTTAAAATATAATATTGTTTATAATAATACCCTTATCAAAATATTTCAATTCATCTTCCAAACACCTTTTTACTTTTGAGTTACACTTTCCACGCCATGAATGACAGGGAAAGCATACATGTTTCCGCCACAGTCGAAGTTTTATCTCTAACCACTACTTTCGAATTTATATGCCATCTTTATTTTATTAAACATTAATATTCTTGAAATCATTATATTATTTTATATCTATGTTCTTGAATATAAAATATACGTAACTAAACTTAGGAGTAGTTATTTTGCTTTTCTATATATATGCTTATATATGCTATCTGTATTATTAGTCAACTTACATAGTATTAGCAATATGTTATTAAGGGTCGCCGAAAAAAAAATCCTGATATTATTCGTTCGATCTTTTTTAATTTCTAAAATGCAAATCTGCAAAAAGCTTCATTCAATAATGTTGGATATAGCAAATAATATGCGTATATTTCGATACAAAAAAATGCTTATGCTCATATTCTCTACTCAACTAATTCTGATGCCTAATTCGTGGTCAATTTTTTTGGACCAAAACTAATCTCATTAAACAAAAGAAAATTACATTAGTACTCCTTATATTTTTTTTACTCAATTTACGAGTTTTAATCTGATCTTAAAACTTTGAAAAAAAATAATTTATATTTTATACCTGAAATTCTTGCTATAATTTTAAAAACCTTCATTTACCCGAAAATTCTTACTCAAAAGAGTTGAATGTCCAAAAATTTACCCGAAATGAAATGAGATGTGATGGATTTGTTTATTTTAAGAAACATGTTTTAATAATTCTTTGTAAACAGCGCAAAGTGCACTAGCATCAATTTTATAAAACTCAGTCATATAAGACTTTTTATTTTTTAAAAAAATATGGAATTATAAACGAAATTTACTAACAAATTTAAATAAAAAGAATTAATGAACAAAAGATCTAAAGATGGGTAAAATTACCATCATGTCCCAACAGCAGTTGATCTGGTTGTCATTAACAACCTCAACCGTCAATAACAACTGGACCGACCACTGTTGGGACCTGATGGTAATTTTAAAAAATTTAAAACCTTTTGTTCATTAACCCTTTGTTGGGATCTGATTATAAATTTTTTATAGGGAAATTTACTGTTTGATCCCACATAAGGGACTTATTTATCAAATGGTCCCAAATTTTAAAATATTTAAAAAATGGTCCCATTGATAACACGAGGTGTTGTCAATGCAGCGCATGGTGTTGTCACTTGACAACACCTGACAACAC
>JANTPZ010153282.1:0-11094 GCA_025593235.1 Vachellia pachyceras | reverse complement strand
ATGAAAGCTCACTTCGCAGCTCTCCTGAAATCGGGGAAGCTGATTGAGGAACTGAAGAATATCGATTCCCCTTTATTTCCCAGTAGCAGAGATAGTAATCATCCGATTGAGATGGGTGACCCTTCCCCTCATTCCCCCGCGGATGAAGTTAGAGAGAATTGTACTCTTTACCTGGATGAGCCAATACGTGCCGTTGCCCACGCTTATTTGCACAGGCAAGCTACTACGCACCATTCTATGCCAATTTCGGATAGCTTGTCTCATGAATCAGTGACAGTTGTTGAAGATGGTGAGGATATCTCTGATGTTCCAGTCGCTGATCGGTAGGTGCTCCATTTAGGCCAAGCCAAGGGTTGCTTCATTCTTTGGCCGAAAAATCTCATTTCTACACCTACAACACCTCACGAGGTAGTAGCCACCTAATGATCTTACTTAATTTTTTTTCGGCATTATATTTATAATCTGTATTCTCTACTTTACCTGGAACCAGAAGAAGCTGCAAAATTCCCATCCTTGTCACGGCTGCTGCAGCTACGAAAAAAATTTACACCCATGACCATGCAGATGGTTGATGGGATTGTTGGCCGTGATGTAACGTATGAATTCGTTATCGACAAGGATGATGTGAAACAATTCCTATCTCTGGATGACCTCGATATAGCATGGATTCAATTTGCAATCTTGTAAGTTTTTTATATTCCTATCTTCAATTGATGATGCCTTTTTTTCCGCTTTATATAATTCAATGTTTCATTTATTATTGAACTCTTTAATAGGACCTTGCACAGTATTTGCGTCGACTTTTCTAGAGAAGAATTGTATGGATTTTTATGTCCTGCGAATACAACCAAGAGTTTCAATTCTGTAGAAAATCGGGTGCATTACGTTGGGACCACAATACGAGCAGACGTTAATCCAAAGATGTGTTATCTAGCACCAATAATTGAAAGGTTTGGAATTATAGTTATCCCTTTAACACATTTAGCCTAATTGGTAATAATTAACTTGTTTTGCTAACTTCATTTTCATGTATATGTGCTGTTGTAGTCATCATTGGAGTCTCTGTGTTGTCTATCCCATCCTGAATACTGTGTATTGGTTCGATCCTTTGCCTGGCAGAAAGGCAGGGAAAGAGCAAAAATACGTTATTGACACGTAAGTTTTTGTATTTCTAATTTATCGCTTTTAACGATGTTTAAACATGTTTTTTTCATATGTAACTATTGTCAATTCAATCGCAGCGCACTCAAGACATACCGAATAATGGGCGGTAAAAGTGACAGTAGAAATAACAGCACACAGTGGTTTTATCCAAAAGTAAGTACTTTGACTTTAAGTTCTTTCATTGAAAGTCGTTTTATCCCTTTACACTTTTTGACAACATGTTTTTTTATCTTTAGTGCCCTTGACAATAAGGTAATACTGAGTGCGGGTATTATGTCATCAATTACATGTATAGTATCATTCAGAGCGGATTGACTAGAGATTTGGAAGAGGTAACATGTAATCTATCAAATATTAATGAGTTAATTGTTTAGTTTGATGAATTAGCATTAGTTCTAATAATTGTTTTTCAATTTGTAGGTTTTTGATAATGATGATGCTTATATGGCTGATGATATTGATTTGATAAAAGATTTGTTGGCCAAACGCCTTCTTAATTTGTAAATAATGCTTATTACTTCAAGGTGAATATATATAGTTTTAACTCTTTATGTCGACTTGTATAGAGTGAATTAGATATATAAATTGCATTACTCTGCCACACACAGTAAATGACATGTACAATGACTTCTGTGTTTCGATACAACAACAACTTGGCTTAGGTAGATATACACGTTTAACCTTGCTAGATGTTTATTATGTCTGTAATTGATCTGGTGTATAAAATGTAATTGTAAGTTGAATCAGGTGTGGTTAATAAAATAGAAACGAAATTTTAAAAAAAAAATGAACGGTGCCCTATTTCAGGAGAGGCGCCGTAGGGCAGCCCTACGGCGTCCTTCCTTGCGATACAGGGCATCGTAGGGCAAACCTACGGTGCCTTTCCTTGGAATACGGGCGCCGTAGGTCATCCCTACGGCGCCCTTCCTTCAATAAAGGGCGTCGTAGACAAGGAAGGCCGCCGTAGGGCTGCCCTATGGCGCCCTGTATTCCAAGGAAGGGCACAGTAGGTGTGCCCTACGGCGCCTCCCCTGAAATTGGGCGCCATAGACCCTGACTTTCTACTCCCCTCACACTTATGCCCCAGCCAGAAAGGGCGTCTATTGTGTTAAAAATAGGGCGTAAAGAGTAACTTTTGTAGTAGTGTTTCAAAGCTTAGGACGTGTAGTACTTAAGCGAAAAGTTTCAATTCATTCGGAGTTTGTTTGCTATTTTTCATCGTTAATCCAAAAACAGGGCAGATTCTTGGTTTTGGAACTCTTCGCTTAAGACTTTAGCTTTTATTTAAAAATTTGCCAAGCCTCTTTTTAGATAAGTTTTATCCTCCTACAATGCATGATAAATTCCTTAACATTCCTTAGTATTCAAGCCCTTACTCACGCATATATTATCATATAGCTACTTACTAACCAAGTATAGGCTTATAATTACATAACTACAACAATTCTTAAACATAGCTGTATATAAATTTCCACAAGCAAGAACATGATAATATGACATCTGCAACCACCATAAACCTTGCTCTTACCCTTGCTTGTGCTTGTACCCAAAATGGTTAGTTGGGGAGGGTGAGATTTCAAAGAAATCCCAGTAGCAAACACTCTAATAATACATCTACGTGCATGGTTATTAAATCAAAACAAGTATGCCATGTAACAACAATCAATCAATCATGTATTCATCAAGCCAAGGCAATCATTGCATAACAATCATCATACTTTAACAAAATGAAGGTTTCATACAACAAACATGGCAATTGACACACACATATATATATAATCAATGCAAAGTAGATGCCAAAGTTAGAAGTGTTGCTACCTTGTCCTCTTAATTCCCCCTTGAACTTGGAGCTCTCTTGTTAATCTTTTCCAATGATTTATTTTGTATTTAAACTCCCTAAACATTACACAAAAACATAATCATTATTCTTAAGCCATCAACAAGACAGGAGAATTACAAAAACGCAACTTCCTTTCTCTTGCTCTTCTCAAGACCCCTAGAATTTCAAAATTTGTCTAAATGATTTCCAATGCTTCCCAAAACTTCTTCTAACTTATACCCTACACAATTTTGCCTTCTAAAGCCATTGGAAGCATCAAAATCATCAAAACAACATTCCTTCTCCAAGTTCCAGACCTGGCCGAGACACTTCCCCAAAACCATCAACATGAATTTTTCAACTTTCAACCTTATACCATCATATTCTTGATCTCAAACTCATTTTCATGGATGGTATAGCTTGAGTTTAACTCTCCCATACCAAGTAGAAATTTGGGCAGCATCTCCCCTTAAAAATTCATCATTTCCAAATTTGACAAAATTCAAAAACAAGTCTCAACAACAACAATATATACATCAAAATGCTCCTTTCAACACAAGGAGACTTTTGCAACCAACCAATAGCTATAAATCCCTCTCTTTCTCACTTT
The DNA here is from genome assembly GCA_025593235.1 of Vachellia pachyceras. Classification (NCBI taxonomy): domain Eukaryota; kingdom Viridiplantae; phylum Streptophyta; class Magnoliopsida; order Fabales; family Fabaceae; genus Vachellia; species Vachellia pachyceras. Next base: position 7,501 of record JANTPZ010153282.1, on the reverse strand, counting down.
TTCTCTCAAGAACACTAAGTTTCAAACTTGAGAAAGAGAGACTTAATCAAAATTCCAATCCACGGAAGGTGTAGAGGAGATCACAAGGAGCAAGAATATGTATAGCTTTAGGTGCTTTGGTCTCTTACCTTAACTTTTCTTCAAACTTTTCCTCCTTCTCCAAGAGCCAAAAATGGCATCTTCTTTTCTCTCTTGAGCAGCCAAGAAAGCAGCCAAATGAGGTGGGGAATGGAAAGATGAAGGCTTTTATAGAATGCTTAAGAAAAGATGGATGGTTAGGATGAAAACTTAACCACTAAGTTGAATCTTAAGGGTTTAAGATGAAGCCACATGTCACCCACTTGCTTGTCTTTCATTGGCTCATTAAAGTGGCAATAATGGCTGTAACTAAGGGATAAAAATCTGTAACCAAACTGGATCCCTTTCAGTTACTTTTACCGATTACACTTTTTACCGGTAAACATAACTTTATTCTGGTGAATCTTTTTCTACCTTTCTGGAGATATTTTCTTCCTCATTTAATCTCCATATTTTCCTCTTGAATATTGTAAAATTATTATCCCCAAAATACTCCTTGTTTTCCTCAAAATTAACAAGGTTATTTTATCCTGTCCAAAATCCCTGTAAACAAGCAATCAGAGGGCAAAATACTTTTAGGGCTTTAAGAATTTCTCCATTTTTCACTGATACTCTAGCCCTTTTTCTTTTCCCAAAATTCCCTCTAGATTGTTCAAAATTAATTTTTGAAATAAATTATATTTCGGGTATTTTCGGCTCTTTTTTTCCTCATTTAATTTTCAGAAAAATCACCTTAATCGTACCTTGACAATAATTTTGTAAAATACTATAAAATTCATTGAATTTTCTAGACTCTGGTTTTTTATCTTAGAGAACTCCTGATACCTTAAATAATTATTTTCAACCATCAAATCTTTAAAATTCCATAAATCATCATCCACACCGAATTTTAACAATCGGTCGAATATCTGGTAATCAGTGAGTTACACTCTATCTTTTGGGTATCTATGAATTTTTCTAATATTCTGGTCAACTGTTTGACTTTGACTAAAATGCCCTTATGCTTTCTCTTAATGACCAAAATGGCCTCACACTGTCTAACTTTTCATAATTCCTATTTTGCCCTTGACTCTGTCGCCCTCGATCTTTTGTGTAATGACCTTTGCTTACTTCCCAGTAGGTCACCCATCCTGAGATTGCTCCAGCGCGAGCATGCTTGACTACGGAATTCTCATAAAATTTCTTTCGCTAAGCCAGGTTCGGCTTTGGGTTATTCAGCCAATCGGCATCAATTCGAGTTTTAAGAAACTTTTAGTTGAAATTCGAGTTTGCAATGGAAGTTCCGTAAACAGTTTGAAAACTTTTGTTTGAAACTTGAAGTTTTAATATCAAGTTTTATTTGATGTTATAAAACTTCAAGTTACAAGTGAGGGAGCTCGAGTTTTATAATGAAAGAAAATATGATCAAATGAGAGAATCTTTGAAATTTGAGGTTGTTCAAGTTAGAACTCGAGTCAGAAAATAAAGTTTTTGAACTGAAAGAAATTTGCATGGCATAGAACTCGAGTTTGGAACAAAGGAGAACTCGAGTTCTGTAAAACTTTAAGTTAAAACTTCCAGTTTTCAATGCAAGTTTTCCCAGCGGTTGTGAAACTCGAGTTTTATCAAAGCCAGTTCAGGAATGAGGTTCAGAAAGCACGAAACTTGAGTTTTATGAAACTGCAACTCAAGTTCTACAACGTGATGAAAAACTTGAACCTGAAACTTCAAGTTTTGAATTAAAGCTATGAAACTCAATTTATGAGAATTTAGAACTCGAGTTTTTGAACTGAATCAAAAACTTCCTTCTGAAACTTGAGTTCTTACTGAAAGTTTTTAAACTGGTTTTAAAACTTCTTTTACAAACTTCAAGTTTTACACCCAGTTTTAAAACATGTTATAGAACCTGAATTTTGAAAACATAGGACTCGAGTTTCAAAACATATTTTGGTAGTTCCAACAAAGTTTCACATTTTTGAACTATATTCCAAATCCTGCAACTTCAAAAGGTTTTTGTTATCATCAAAGTAAGGTATCAACAAATTGGAGAATTTGACATAATAGATGTAAGGAATTTGATGTAACTATAACCCCAAAACAAATTCGATATTGAATCATTTTCATTTAAGGAAATTAATGATTTAATTTAGTAAATAAATATGATAATTTTAATTAGGTAATCATGAATCATGCTTACATATTGTATCATATTAACATTTACCACAAATTTACTTTTATAAATATGGATATATAAAATTTTGGGAAAATCTAAAAAACCTTTAAAATTGTGAAATGACTAATCAAAGTTTTGAATTTCCATACTCCAAATCAAGATGCTGGACCAAATAAGGATTTCAAAATGTTAGGGAAAAGACCACGTTGTCCTCGAGTTAAATATGGTCTTTCAAAACCAATTTGCATTGTTGTCATTCTCTGTTCCATTGTTCTTATTTGAATAAATATCTTATTTTCATATATTCTTCTGCAAGTACCACATATGATATTCGAATAACCCCTTTTTCCATTCGAATGAAGTTCCCATCTTTAGCTTATCCAAATATCGTTTCAAGATATCGGTTGGAATTTTTGTACTTCGTTCAAATGAGCACTATACTTCATTCGAATGAATATTTCATTTTCAAGTATTTTCCAATGAAATATACACTTATTCGACTTTTTCCCTTTGAATGAAGTTCCCATTTTCAACTTATTCAAATATGGCCTAAGATATACCCTTTTTTCTTATTTGAATGGAAAAATGGGTCATTCGAATAAAGTGTATATTTCAATGAAAAATATTTCTAAATAAAATAATCATTAGAATGAAGTGTGGAAAATTTCACTTGATATCTCGAGGCCATATTCAAATAAGTTGAAGATGGGAACTTCATTCTAATGGATAGAAGGGGTTATTTGAATATCTTATAATTCTCTAATTTTTATTATATTTGGGATATATTTTTGATGTATTTGGAGAATTATCAATACATATGTGTGCAAAGAGGTGAAAGAGCCATGAAAGTAGAAGAAGAGGGTGAGGACGTACAAGCATCATCACCTTCTTTCTTCTCTTTCCTGTATCATCATTCTTCGTCATCTCCATCACATCTCTCTATCTTTTCTCTTTCTTTCATCATCATCATCATCTTTTCGCATGATTAAATCTGATTTGATGACGGTCATGAGTAGCTAAATCTTGGTGTTTTTTTAGATGAGATCTTGGCTCAAGTTCCTACAATTAACTGGGGAGTTATTTTTATTTAATCTTTTTACTTTGTCAATTATTTTGAATTCCTAATTTTAGAATTTATTATGTTTAACTATGTTCTTGATTAAATATTTTTGTGGTTGCTTTGGATTACTGTTATTTGTTTAGTTTTCATCTATATATTTTCCCAATTGATTTTATGAATTTATATGTGCTTCAGTGATCACTGGTTCATATAATTTAATTTATTCAATTTAAATGTTGCGATAGTGCTTTTATTCAGGGGAAATAAACACATTAATTTAATTCAATTCACACATCAAGTGGTATTTTTAGTATTTTTAAGCAATATAAATGTGATAGTAGGAGTAGCTATTGATTAAAAATATTAGACTCAAAGCGATTGCTTGGGGTTTTCCATTAGACTTGATAATTTTAAAAACTCCTATTATTTTTAACTGAATAAAGATAGTCATTTACTCATCTCCAAGAGCGTCTTCCATATTTGTATTTCAACCAAATCCATTTATTTATTCCAATTTTATAAAGAAAATAAAAAAAGGGTAGTTTAGGATTTATTTTTCTTTCATACAATTAGTTATAATTAAGAAAATTAATTTCTCAATCCATCCCCATATTTTATTGCATTTTAGACTCTTAGTTTACCTAGGGAAGTTAAATTAAGACTCCTTGATAAGAGAACGATCCGAGTATTGCACTCTACTGCAATTCCTGGTTTAAAAATATTTTGCATTTGATCCCAAGAAGTAAAAACACAGTCAAATCAATATTATATGTGGTACTTGCTGAATAATATATGAAAATTCGATATTCATTTGAATAACAATAATGGAATACGAAATGACAATAAAGGAGTAGGAAATTATATGAATGGAAATTGGTTTTCAAAGACCATATTTAACTCAGGGGCAACATAATCTTTTCCCTAACATTTTGAAATCTTTATTTGGTACGACGTCCTGATTTGAGATTTAAGAAAATTCAAAACCCTTATTTGTCCTTTTACAACTTTAAATGTTCTTTTTGGGGGGATTTTCCCAAAATTTTGGCAAAAAATATGGATATATAAAATGTTTTCAATGGTAACAAAGAATCATCTCTCGCTTGTATAACTAGGCACATGGTAGCGAATTATAATTTTAAATGATATTATGATAAGTCCTAACTTTTTTGCATGTATACGTGCTAACCATCTAAAATATCTGGCTATCTATCATTGAGATAGGCACATGGTAACAAAGAACACTACTAGAAAATTAGCGACGACTTGGATATTCCTCTCTAAAATGCCCAATTAGCGAGGAATATTATATTCCTCTCTAATTTTTCAAATTAGCGAGGAAAATTAGCCACAACTTAGATATCCCTCTCTAAAATGCCTAATTTGCAAGGAATTTAGCAAGAAAATTAGCGATGACTTGGATATTCCTTTCTAAATTATCAAATTAATGAGAAATTTAGCGAGGAATATTATATTCCTCTTTAATTTTCTAAATTAGCGAGAAAATTTTTTACTGAAATATTGAGTTATTTATATTCATCTTTATCATGAAATTTTGGAAAGGTAAAGGAGTTCAGATATTTATTTTTCAATTGTTCTCTTATATTGTTTAAATTTTGGAAGACTGATTTTTTTTAATTTCCCTCTTATATTGTTTGTATTTTGGATGGTGGATTTTTTCCCCAATTTATCTCTTATATGGTTTAAACTTTGGAGGGTGGATTTGTTTTTTTCAATTTCCCCCTCACACAATTTTCACTGAAAAAAAAACTTTGGATTCCCTCTCACACCACTTCAGTTCACACGACCAAAAAACTTGGCGGGTTACTTTTTCATTTTCCCTCTCACTCGCTAGTTTTGTTTTTCAGCTAGGGTTCACAACTAGCTGTGCAGTGTCTCTTTTCTTTGTGCCTCTGCTTCACTCGTTTTCTCTGTGCTATGTGGCGTCTCTTTTCTCTACGGCATCTCTGTGTTGTGCGGTGTCACAACTCCATTGTGGCCTCAGTCACACCTGCTCCATTCTGTTGCGTTGCGGCATTGAATGTTGGCATGTTATAGATGATCTTTTCACTTCCTCGTCCCGTTAGCTTGATTTACTGCTCTAGTCTTTTTCTCCCATTTTTACTTGTGGATGTACATGAAGCATTCCGTCCAAATCTTCCGGAGGTTTTATTTTTTTCCTTTCTATCCTATATTTCAATTTTAATATATTTCCTTGCTTTTGTAACTGAAGCCCAGCAATATGTAGTTTTCTTGTGGACTTTGAAATTTTAGTTTCTCTTGTTAGCTTCTTACTGTCTGTAAATGTTGATAATGAAAATTGAAGTTTGATCACCATTCGTGTGAGAACTCGTAGTTTCAGGTTTATTTAGTATTTTTGATGAATAAGAAACAAAGTTTCTGATGTTTAGAATTTGCAGTTATGGTGAACTTATATTTCCACCAATAAAGCAGGAAACCGAAGTACTCACAGATCAGTTATGGGATTGCACAAAACAAGTATTTCATTATGCTCTATGACAACTTTAGTTCTCCTAATGGATGTACGCACTGAATTGACATTGCAAACAATTTCATTTCTCCAAATAGTTACTGGATATAACAAGGATGGATGTCTCTTGCTGGTATATGTTTGTTGCTGGTAAATAGTTACTGAATTGACTTTTGTTGCTGGTATATGTTTTGTTGCTGGATGGATGTTGGTTCCATCACCCACAAATCAATCGAAGTACATCTTCCATTATTGTCATATCCAATTCTGCGACAAAGCATAGCCAGTTTGTTGTCATACACAGTAAGCCTATTGTCACTTGATTTAGCAGCAAAACCGGGAAATGGCATTAATGTGAAATCTTCCTTTGCTATGTCAAATGAAACTATGAGAACAGGTCCCTCCTGTGTGAAGCCGAACCAATGGATAACTCCATTGAAAGTGAAACCGCAGGGACGTCCAATAGGAATTATACCCTTTAATTTCCCAACTTCAAATTCTTTCCATAGTCTTTTCCTCAATGAAAACACTTCAACTACTGTATGAACACGGTACTGTGTTGTAAACTTATAATTACCATATGTCAAATTATGAGTAATCTTCTATTATATGATCTGTAGTGATATATTTAATTAGTTTGCTTTTCAGTTTCATTTTGCTTTTCTTCACTTTCAGTTTCAAGTATCACAACTAATTAACTTTCCGTAATATATTTAATCAGTTTACTTTTCAGTTTTAGTTTCAGTTTGCTTTTCTTCACTTTCAGTTTGCTTATCTTCTCTTTTTAATAGTTGAGTTGTTGACTACATCATAATTAATAGTTGTTTACTTATTGATAGTGATATATTTAATAGTTGTTTACTAACTAACTTCCCGTAATATACTCTTTGTCTTTTGATTTGCATCCTTTTTGTTTAAATGCTTCCTAAAAGAGCAACTTTAACGTGAGTTCTTTATTTTCTAGGTTATTGTATGCAATTTTTATTGTTTCAAGCGAAAATGTAACTGTTGTTCATTGGCTGAGAGTATGCTCATTGGTTGTGGTTCCAATCAACGAGAGGATGCTTCTCGGACAGGGAGCTATGGTCACTGCTTTGCACTTACTCGTGTTGCTCTAGTAGTTGATGCTAATATAACATCCTATCTTATGATGGGTTCTGTTTCACCAGCTTTTGGCCATGCACCTTTTTTCCTCCTCACATTTCATTTTGTTAATCAACCAATTGTGTTGGACTCTAAAAACACTTTGGACGTTTTCAGCAGTAGTGATTTTATTTTATCTCAATATTCTAATGCAATAGTGAAATCATGGACTTTTTTACGTTTCCAACAGTTTTTGGTTCCTTTTTGTGCAGAAATATTTGAGTTTATGATGGTACCAAGATTTTTCCCCTGGCCAAATTTTCTGTCGACCAATAACAATTTGATCGCAGCCTGATTATGAGAATGTCAAATTTAGAATTGATTTCCAAAGTTTTTGTAAGTTAGCCAGGATTAGACTCAAGGTTGATAGATATTGGAACACCTTAAAAGAGTGCCATATGTTTTGTTTATTTGAAATAACATGATTTTTGTAGGTAGCAAAGTTGTTTCATGATTTCTGTCAAAAGTTAAAAAAATTACCAAAAAAATGGTCATAGTAACATACCGCTCTTTGGATGAGAATTAATGATACCATTGAGATGAGGCATAATCTGATTTAGCAGAATACTGGTTAAAATTC
>JANTPZ010153280.1:0-12478 GCA_025593235.1 Vachellia pachyceras | reverse complement strand
TCTCTCTCTCTCTTAGGAAGCACACACAAAGAAGGAGAAAAGCCACCAATTCCACTCAATTCTTCATTCATCTTTTCTCTCAATCTTTCTCTCTCTGACATCATCATACATCATCACCTCCATCCCTTTTCTCTTCCTTCATCATCATCCTTTCTTCATAGATGAATCTTATTTGATCAAGATGATGAGTGGCTGAATTTGATTGCTTTTTGGAGATGTGATTTAACTTGAGTTCCTAGAATTTATTTGGAGAGTTATTTCAATTTAATCTTTTACCTTTGTTAATTATTTTGAATTCCTAATTTTATGATTTATTCTCTATTCTTGATTAAACTCATTTGTGATTTTTTTGTATTACTGTGCTTGTCTGATTTTCATCTATATATTTTCTCAATTGATTTTATAAATTTATATGTGCTTCAGTGATCACTGGTTCATATAATTAATTTAATCAATTTAAATTCCGCGATAGTGCATTTATTAGGGTTAGCAAGCACATTGATTCAATTCAATTCACATATCAATTGGTTCTTTATAGTATTTTTAAGTAAGAGCTACAAATGCTATAGTAGGAGTAGCTATTCATTAAAAATATTAGACTCAACACGATTGCTTGAGGTTTTCCATGAGACTAGATGATTCTAAAACTCCCATTATTTTTAATTGAACAAGGATAGTCAATTACTCGTTTTCAAAAGCGTCTTCCATATTTGCATTTCAACCTAATTCATTTATTTATTCCAATTTTATAAAGAAAATCTAAAAAAAATAGTGGTTTAAGATTTGTTTTTCTTGCACGCAATTATTTATAATTAAGAAAATTAATTTCTCAATTCATCTCCATTTTTTATTCCATTTATACTCTTCGTTTATCTATGGAAGTTAAATTCAAACTCCTTAATAAGATAACGACTTGAGTATTGCACTCTACTGCAATCCTTGGTGATAAATAGTTTGCATTTGATCTCAAGGAGTAAAGATGCAGTTAAATCAATGGTATTTAGAAAATCATTCATGATTTTAATGGACAAAAGTTTTTGGTTAATTGCATTTTCAAGTTACTAATAAAGGGTCAGTGTTGATGTAGTTTTGAGATGACTCTTTGCATTTCAATTCTTAAGATTGTCTAATTGAGACGTTAGCCTTGTGGTGAGGATAATTGGGCCTAACTTTATTTGATTAGTGTGGATCTGTCTTGATTTTAATCTCTCTAGAACTTGTCTTGATTCTTAATTAAAGCTTTATGATCCAATATTTTGTGAAAATGATAGAGGCCTTCATTTTAAAACCCTTCTTTTCGCCCAAACATAAACCCAAAATAAAAATTTGACCTTTGCTACCCTTTGAGCCATTCTTTCTTGAGTACCAACATTGAAATCTATATTTTTATATACAAGTATGCAATTTGTGTAATTTTCATTTTGATTGTTATAGCAAAAAAAACCAAAAAAAAAAAGAAAAAGGGGGATAAAAAAAGAGAGAAATGTTTGATCAAATTCATATATATGCTCGAATACTCTCATTTGAACTCTTACATTATAGATTCATTGACATGTGTAGTTTTCTATAATATTGTGTATTCAAGAATTCCTTTTATTACTCCATTTCATTGTTTTTGACTACCATAACCCATTTTAACCCCTAAAGCCCTCTTGATTTATATTTTATTGATCTTGTAGTGGAGAGGTAGAATAATTACAAGCCTATGGTAGATATTGAATTAAGCAGACCATAAGTGAAATTGTCTTGGCTAAATGAGCTGAGAGATAAACACATTTTCTTTGAGAGGGAGTCTCCTTTATTCAATCTCTTAAATTAAACTCTCACAGAGATCATCTTACTAATGTCTCTTCCTTAATCCTTGTTGATTTCTTGTCAAATGCTTTTACTAATTTTTGATATCTTGTACACATGGATGACAGTTTTTGAATACATTAATCATTAAGCGTTTTTAGAAAAGCTTTGTCCAGGAGTACAAAGGTTTAAGTGTGGGGGAATTTGATTGAGCTATATTTCTTTATTGGTTTTGCTGAGATTTTCAAAGTATTTAATGCAATTTTGGCCCATCATGACCCTATTTGTGCATTTATAAACAAGAGTTGTTGATCTTGCTTACCGTGATTTTGAGTGCAATTGTCATGAATTATGATAAATTTGCACTTAATTTTGATTATGGGCAAGCGATACTTCAAATCATTACTATTTCATTTCAGGAACTTTGGCAAAGACTGAAAGGAAGAAGCTCTAGAAACTTTGGCCATGGCGCATTCCAACGTTCACCATGGCAAAACTCAAGAAGGCACGTAAGAGCTCTTGAGAAAGGTTCACCGTGGCGAAACCTAAATTTCACTACGGCGAATATCGCATATAAGCAACCTAGTTCAGACTCGAAAGGGAAAGAAAATCGATCCACTTTGCAAATCCGACCTAGCATGGTTAAGAGACCCTATTTAGGGTAAATTTCATGGCATTTGCAAAGGATGAGAAAAGGAGCCAGCAACCAAGGGATTCACCTTATCTTCATCTCATCCAATCTCGTCCAAAACACTAGCCTCACCTCCACTTCATTTTTCAAGACAATGATGCTTGCTTTTCTTCCAATCAGTGTGTTGAACTGGATCATATGAGCAGCTAAACCTCCTCATTCTTTTTGGAGATGGAGAGGGCTTGAGTTTAAAAGCTTAACAAGGGGAGTATTAGTTTCAATATGTATTTTTGTTATAGATTACCTAGTTGCTTAGTTAGGACTAGTAATCTGACTTAAATGCATGACTACGGTTGTAGCTAAACTTGGATTAATTTGTGTATTGATTTGCTCTGTGTTTGACTTGGTATTATGAAGTCTCATTGCTATCTATTCAATGCAATCTTTGTTATTCTCTCTTATCTTCCTAATTGTGCTTGGTATTTGAGATGATAATATTTTTGTATGGATTTTTCACTAAGCAATTTCATTAACACTCTAAGTGTTTTTAAAGAGTTTCATGGAATGGAGTTCATTGTATGGAATTTCTGACCGGTGAGTTGTTGGGGGTCTTGATTACAAAACTTAGTGCGAAACTATTGCTCACCCTTATCATTTTTGAACTATGATAGCCTGAACCATTTCCAAGGAAAATTCATAATCAAAAGCTTTTGCATTTTATCACTCATTTTCTGCACTCCCATAATCTAAAAAACCAAAAAGAAACTTTATTTTAAGTATTTCCTCTATGATTCAAATTTTAGAAACAAACAACCCCTTTTCATTTCAGCAAATTTAGTCCACAAGCTAATTGAACTAATAGCGCCTAAGGCTCCGTAGATAAAGACCCTGAGTTGCACCCTATAGTGCAATCCTTAGAAATCACAAGTATTTTGATACATTTCCAAGGCCTTTAACAACGAAAGTTTGCATTTTCGAACATGGCCAGATCAAATATCCTTTTGAAATTCAAATTTCAAGATTGATCTTCAATATCTTTTGGAATTCGAATTTCAAGATTAATAAATATTAGTCTTGAATATATTTTGAGATTCAGATTTTAAAGATTAATCTTGCATATCGTTATATCTTTATCAAATTCGGATTTTTGAGATTAATAAAAGATTGATCTTAGATTATGATGCTCTTCATAAGTTTTATAAATATGAGGACTCATGAGTAAGATAGATATGCAATTCGAATTTGATAGTGAGCTACAAAAACTCTAGAGAGAGTGAGATGTCAGAAGCACTAGCACACTACCATTGTTGGGAACTGTTTGTGTGGATACCGGTAAAGGGAGGCGATCAGAAGCATTTGCTCCTTGAGATCTTGTTCAAGAACACTGAAGAGTTCGAAAAGACCACGAGCGTTGAGAACTGAAAGATATCCAAACATAAAGGAAGCTATGAATTTAAGAACTGAAAAGATATTACATTATCTCCTTAGTCTAAACGCCTTTGAAAGATCCATACGTGGGATTAGAAATTTTTAATTTGTAATTGTTTATTCCGCTGCTTGTACGTTCTAATTCCAATATAAATGTTTCACAAGAAGCAACCAGCAGAGTAGTAGTGGCACATCATCTATCTATCTACAATCAGAGAAGCTCACATGATCAAGGGGGTTATTGCTTGAAGAAATGTCTCACAAAAAGCAACCAGCAGAGTAGATCAAGGGTGTTATTGCTAGATGAAGCAAGGAGTGCCTTGGACTTGGAGTCTGAGAGACTTATTCAAATTGCTCTAAGAAATTAATACTAAAATTTTTACGTTTCTTTGTAATAAGTGCACATGAATATTATGTTTCTTTGTAATAAAAGCTTTAGGTGAATTTATTAAATTCAAAGATATTTTTAAATTTTTTTTTTCAAATTTTCCTGTGAATTTATTACCTGCTGATTTTTACCTACGGATTTTCCTCCGAATTTTACTTGCAGATTTCAAATTTGCAGAAAAATAAATTTCTGTAAACCAATTTGCAGAAAAATCCCCAGGAATGTAGCATTTTTTCTGTAGTTACTTGTTCCAATAATTCTCTAGGTCCTCAAGATAACATTTGATAATGGTTTCTCAATTTTTTGGGCCATTAAATAATTTTGATACTTATTTCTCTCCTCTATTTTCTTAGAACTGAAATTTTTTTTGGGCCATTAACTAGTTTTTAAAATTGGGAATATATTGTAGAGTCGAACTCGTAGCCTCTTATCAAAGGCAGAACTTAAAGCGGTGTTTGGTATTAGTTGATCCAATTGACTCCAACACATTGTTAATTTATTTTTTTCTTTAGGTTATATTAATATTATTATCATAAACCTTAAATACACATTAAACTAGCATGTATTAAATCAAAATATATTCCCATATCTCATCCTATTTATCTTGCGACATTTAATGAAATATTGAAGTTCCTTTTAGAAAATGAAATTATATGCCTCTTTCTTTCCACCCCTTCTATCTCCCTACAATGAAATATACCAATCAAAAATTCGCTTTGAAAAGTTGTAAAATAATGTTGCACTTAAGTAATTATAACTAATTTCATGAATATAATAAAACGAGTTAATAGGATTTTATTAAAAAGACTGGATTGAGTACTGATGAGGACATCAATGAAAGGATTAATCATTCCTACGAATCACACACCAATAGAGAAAAAGATCATTTGACTTGCTTCATCATTGATACAACATTTTTTATATAATAGTTCAATTTATATAAAAATATAAATTATCAAATTAATACGTAGTTGAGTTTCCCATAATCCATGGATATTATAAGTTCAATCTCTTAAATTTTAGCCGGTTTTGAATTGTAGAAATATGGTTAAATTCAAGCTTTCAACATAATATTTATCTCTCATGGAGATGTATGATTAAAAATATATCAACTGATTTCAAATAAGTTGGATATGTGAAACTTATTGGTGAGTAATCAGTCAGTAATTTTAAGCATGCTTTTTGTATTAGTATGGCTTATTCTAAACTCATTACATTTTTGTAACCCAATAACACTAAGCTCCGTCCTTAAGTTTTCTTCAGCACAAGGTTAGTTAGTTTAAACCGTCTATGGGTACAACGGGTGCAAGAGCCATAACTTACTTGAATATATATTTAAAAGCTAATGTTCTATTAAGTAAGATTCATCTCACTTAAACTATTTACTCATATACTCTATTCTATTCCTATTATAAGACATTTAACATGCCAATAATTTTATTTGAAAATGAAACAAATTAATTTAATCAAATTTAAAACGGTGATAACATCTTGAGAAGAAAATATGAAAATTGCACCAAACTCTGAATAAGGACAATCTTAAAAACTGTAATTAATACTTGGCAACCTATATAATGCACTCATTTCTTGTAAAAAGATAAAAATAACAATAAAAGAGAAACACTATAACTGAGAAACAAGAATTGAATTCAATATTCCAGACTATAACTGAGAAACACTAATTAAATTTATAAGGCTCTAGAAAATAATAAAAATAATGAATTTGAATTGAAACCTAATCCACATCTTAAATTTAAAAGATAAAAATAACAATAAAATAATCTAGGTATCCTGATTTAATAGATAACCCTAGATTTATTAAGATGACATGGAATAATAACTAAATCATCTAGATATTGCTTTCATCATTTCCCGCCGGTTGAAGGATCTCTCCACCGGAGAGTTAGACAACCGGTACTTATGAAGCAAGGTGGAGTCTACATGGCCCTTCAGCGGGAAGTGGCGAGACAGGAGCATGATGTGGCTGGGTACCTGCAAAGCCATCAGAATGAAAGGGAGGCAGCTCAAAAGTGCCCCAACAATAAATAAGATCCTCAATATTAAATGCCAAACTAATAGGCATATATGGATGTAATTCTAACAAATAAGCATTGGGCACCACTTTCATAGCAACGCGGAATGGGCTAGAGGCTCATGCATGCAATTTCTGAAATGGCTTCTTTGGGATTCTCTCTAGGCGTATTTGAGCCATGACGTAGTCTCCCACATCGAATTCCTTGCTGAAGCAGTGGGCGTTGGCAACCAAATCATACTCATTATTGCTTACGTGAGACCTCAGCATGAATGGTGTGAAGGCGGTGGGTGAGAGCTTCAGCGGATTCAGAGGCACTGGTAGATTGAAGTATGGGCATAAGCTCAGCGAGCTATTCAGGTTCATAACCTTAGACAATTTCTAATGAACGCTTGCCAGTAGACAAGTTAATTGAGTTGTTATAAGAAAGCTTTGCTATCGATAAAATTAGATCCCAATTTCCAGACTTGTCTCCAACAAAGCTCCTTAACAAGTCACTTAATCAACGATTGTTAACCTCAGTCTGTCTATCATTTTGAGGGTCAAAGGCAGAGGAGAAATTGAGTGTAGTTCAGAAAATCATCCAGAGAGTCTTCTAAAGGTAACTAACAAACTTGACATCTTTATCCGACACGATGGCAGCGGGTAGCCCATGTAGGCGTAGGATCTCTAAGAAGAATATCTTAGCTAGGTGGGAGGCATTTGTGTTTTTGCCACATGGGATGAAGTGAACCATCTTTGAGAATCTATCAACGATAGCCAGGACAGAATCATGACATCACACGATTCTGGATAGGCTAAGACAAAAGCCATGCTAATATCCTTCCAAAGTGCCTCCAGAACACGTAAGGGAGTATACAAACCATGTGTTTCACATCTTTGCCTTGGAAATATGGCAGGTGGGTGGCTTTGGGAATGTCACACCTCCTTTAGAGTATTTTAAATTAAATGAGCAAATGAAACTATTATTAGACCACTTGAATTTTTTACGAACTCTAGAATTAATAAACTAAGTGAAATTTTAAAACTTTTTCTCTAATTACTGTTCATTTGTGAGTTGAGATTTTGGCCACTTTAAAAAATTATAACAAATTCTAAAAAAAACTTAAAATCAAGTGATTCAAGCCTCTCTTTGAAGCTCACACACTCCTTTACCGGGAAAAAAAAAATACTTGCTAGGCTATATTCATACTCAACCAGTATAGAAAATTCCGTGAAGATTTACTATTCATACGGTTATTTTTCAATTTTCAGATTTTATCCCTAACTTTAGAAATACATAACTTTCATTATACACATCTAAATTAAGTAAACTATGACTTGTTTTAGACCTTGGAATGATGTAATCTTTAACTACAAACTTCATAAATTTTAAGATGTAGGGGTGTGCATTAACTAGATTGGCTTAATCATCAACTCGAGACTAGTCTAGAGAAAACTTCAGACTAAATAAGATAGGCTATAGTCCGTTCTGACCCAATTCCAACTTAAAGTCAGGCTAGACTATACTACTGGTCCATGTAGTTTAGGATCTCAATTTTTATTTATTTTTTGTTTTCCCTTTATATAAGGTAAGAGGTAAATACCATAAGCATTATGAAGACATTAAAAATTCCTATAATGATATAAAATTCATCTCAAAACATTACAATTTAATAATAATTCATAAGAATTTTCAACAACGACAACCAAACAATTCAATTTGAAAATTATTTTTTTCAAAAAAATTACCTAGACCAGATCAGACTAGTCTAGGTGGTCTTATCACTTGGTCTAGGACCCAGTATAACTTGATCAGCCAATCTGATCCAAGTTGTAACACCTCCTATTTTCCCTCTATTTCCTCATATTAGATCACTTTAGAACCACTATTGGACTTTGGAAACTCAAATTGGCCTTTTAGTGAACTTGAAAATTTTCTTTTTCTTTAAAAACACTGTTACTATTCACTGACCCATTTTCCAGATTTCTGTCCCAACTTTGAAAATTCATAATTAATTCTAGAAAAATCTAAATTGAGTGGTTTCAATTTCTAAATCTACTTTATTAAGTGATCTATAAGTTAAAAATACTCATTGTTTCCAATCCTTACCCATTTGAATCAGTTTATTTTGTCAAGTTTGTAGCTCAATGGTTACTTCCAGTTTTTTCCAGATTTTCCTCTTAAATTTGAAAAATCATATCTCATGGAATACACATCCAAATTTCGCAAACTTTATATAATTTTAAAGCTCATGATGTGTAGTTTGTGACTGGAAGGTTTCAGCTCATTTGGAGCTCGTTTGATATTTTTATTTCTCACGTGAAACCGATCAATTTTTCAGGGCATTTGGAACCCTTAAGCTTTGGAAATCAACTTTTCTTAAAATTCACCAAAACTTCTTTTTGGTTCATTAACCCACCTCTAACATGCATGATCACTTCTTTACCATTCCTTAGCACTTTTAGCCCATTTTCATGCATGCATCATCACATATTTACGTGATACTTCATGTTGAGGTTTAAGGGTTACAACCACATCAACTTCATGGAGAGTTTAGCAACTCATATATTCATACAAAAATCATGCAAGCAAGAGCATCTTTTTCATTCATCTATAAAATTTTCCTTACCCTTGCTTTAGCTTCCACCTACATGGTTAGTTGGGGGATAATGAGATTTATGCAAATCCCAATAGCAAAACTAACTAAACAAAAACATTGTGAATGAGCATATTACAACTTAAAACAAGTGTATGAGCATATAACATGTGACATATTCAAACTACATTTTATATATGCATATGACCATAGCAATCAAGGTCACATTTCATACACATATCATTCACTTCATTCATCACAAAAATCATGCATCATTCACAACAAAGTTTCATAAAACATAAGTTTAGTTTAGTAGTCTTGCTACCTCAAGATCTTAGCTTTTCCTTTTTCACTTTAGGGCTCTCTTGAGTAACCTTCCAAATGGGCTCTTGAAGGTCTCAACTTCCTAACGATCATGTCAAAATATCCACATGAATATCCAATCATCATAATGCAAGAAAACTTATAAAAACGCAATAAACTTCCCTTTAACTTTTCGAGAACCCTACAAGTTCCAAAACTTGGTTTTATGGTTCCTTAAGCTTATAAAATCCATCCCTTATCTTTACCCTACACAAAACATCATTTTAGAGCCATTGGAAGCATTAGAATCATCAAAATCCCACTCCTTCTATTTCTTACAGATTTTCCAAAAAAAAAAAGAAAAAAGAAGGGTTTTGGATTTTTCAACTTTTGCTTATGAATGCTTGTGTATTCTTGCTTCCAAATCATGATTCAAGCATCAAAATACTCAAACACATTTTCCCTTTTAAAGACTTCAAATGGACAGCATCTCCCCATAAACTCATGGTTTCCAAAATCTCAACAACAACTCCCAACAACAACCAAAACAATAACTACAACCATCAAACACTTTTTACTACTTTAAAGAAGAGTTTGCAACCTTTTGTTTCTTTAAAAACCTCTCATTTTCCATTTTCATCTTTTGAAATCCTTGCCTCTCATCTTCAAAAAGAGAGACTTCTTCAAGAAATCAAACCATTAGAAAGGTGAAAGAGGTTGTAAGACTCAAGAAAGGAGGTTGCTTGGACTTTACCTTGTGTGTGAGCTCTTCTACCTTGAGAGAGCAAAAATGGTGTCTTGGGAGCTTGAGAGAAGAGAAAAAATTTTCAGACTTGGGAGAGAGAGAGAGAGTGATGAAAATGAGAGGAGAAAATGGAGGGTTATTGATTAAATGGCCTCTTGAAAAATTGTGTGGAGGAGAAAGAAACTTGGGGACCAAGTTGGAAAATGCTTGGTTGTGGTTGTGCCTCTTGTCCTCTCTTTCTCATTCCTTGCTGAAATGGTGCTCTTTGGCTTCCTCTAGAAGCTTGGTTGGGCTGACTAGGCCTTTGCCTGGTCAATTACTTGACCCGGTGGCACGCATTTCCATAAAGTAACATTTATTGGAGGAATTTTTCTTTTTAATTTTCTCGAGACTTTTCTTTCATGTGGCGCCATTCCCTAGGCCTCCTTGCCTAGGTGGCATCATCCCTTCCTCAAAATACCCTTGGCTCTCTTCGTAAATCGTCAGGATTCCTCGATTTGTGTGCAACACCGTAAAACAGGCTTCCGACGGCCAATTTGACTTAAGAACATGGAAAAATTCTATATTTTCCCCTGATTCTCAAGATCTTATCCGTTCCTCAAAATTCTTAGATTTTCAGTAATTAATTTTCTAAGAAAATTATTTTTTGGGACTTTCGGGCACTGCTGTTTCCATACTTTGAAACTGCCCGCACCGGAGACCGGGTAATAATTTTATTAATTACTTTATGACCAACTAAACTTTCTCAGTTCAGGTCTCCGGCCTTTGAAAACTCCTGCTACTTCAAATAATTATTTCTTAGTCGTCCTTAGCTCCGAAATCCCTTAATTACGAAAATGCCATTACTTATTTTCCTCATAATTACCAAAATGCCACTACCTCTTCTACTTTTGTCATAATTGCCAAAATGTCGTCACTTTTACTACTTTTTCTTAATTCCAACCTTACCCTTGGCTGACTTTGACATTTTTTGTCAACTTTGACTTTTGTTGACTTTTGACCAAATTACCAAAATGTCCTTATAATTTGATGACATTTTGCATCCTAGGCATTTTTATTCAAAATGACCATTATACCCTTGTCAATTGTGGCAAATGACCATTTTGCCCTTTGGTCTTTTTTACTTAGAATTCTCAAGACAAAGGACTTAGTCGATCATCCTTTTTTGTCTATAGGCATTTTCCTTTCTATTTTTCTTATTTACGGGGCTCAAATCATTTCGTAATTCATTGGTTTGATCTTTATTTCCGTTTATGAAATTTGGGATATTACACAAGTCAACACAATTTTATTATAAAGTTTATTTAGACTAAACTTGACAGGATCGGATTAGTTCGGGCTCAACCAGGTTGGATAGGACCACCGGCTTTTTACACATCCCTACTTTTGCACATCCCTAGATGTAGTAGTGTTATGGGATTTTGTTGATAAGGGCCTGTTTGGTTGAAAGGAAAAGGAACTTGGGAGTGAACATGGAAGGAGTTCGGTACCTGGATGTGATATCAAAGTTGATGTGAATTGCACGGTGAAAGGGAAGAAAGAGGAGAGGAGAGAAGAGAGAGAAAGAGAAGAAAAATAGAGGAGAGAGAGGAGATGAGAGGAGGAAGCCGGCAAAATTAATATAGCTTTAGAAAATAACAAAATTAATAAATTCAAATTCAAATCTAAATCCAAATTTAATCTTAATTTGATCAAAAGATAATGATAACAAAAAAAAATAATCTAGATTTACTAATTTAATATATAGCCTATATATATAACCAGATTTATTATGATAACATAAAATAATAACTAAATCATCTGGATATTGTTTTCATCGATAAATGGATTATAATATAAATCGAATGAGTATATGTAGTACAACTTTTTTCTATTATTATTTGTCTGAGGAACTGATTAATATGGATCGTGTTTTTACAACAAAAATGTCTCTTCCTTCGAGGATGTGTTTAAAATATCCTCAAAGATATGCTCGAAACCATGCAACATTGAGCAAAGTGCCAAACATAAAAAACAAAAGAAACCATAAGAAGTCGAATGGTGATGCAAACCATTTCCCCGCAGGGAAGAAGTTGCATGCCAGTTGCCGCCATTTCACAACGTTGCTTAGATTTATTCGTACACTCGTCCTAGTTTCAACTCTTCCACGTGTCAACTCTAATTAGAAATTTGAACTTCACTTACAAGTTACAAATAACAAACCGTATTTAAATTCCCAATGTCTTCTTATCCTTTGACTCTTCCTTTTCCATCCTTTGACTTTCCTCTTCCACGTATTGCCACTATAAATACAATCTCAGAAATGCATATTCTCCATCGGTAGCCATTTTATAAGCTATAACTCTTCAGCATTGAAACAAGACATTGAGGGCTATCATGAAGCCCTTTATCTTGTGTCTCTTCCTTGGGATGCTACTCATCTCTGCTACTGCAACTGATCAGCCTTCTAAAGATGAGCCAAAAGGTAGTGCCCGCGCATTTGTGTTGTATTAGTGCGTTATACTATTCATACTATCAATTCAATACAAAATTACTATTCATTAAGATACGAACGTACTTACCATTGTAATAATTTTGG
>JANTPZ010153278.1:0-34528 GCA_025593235.1 Vachellia pachyceras | reverse complement strand
AATTATAAACTTGATTAGTAGTGAGCAGAATCTTTTGCTTGAAACTATTGATCAACTTCCAAATGACATCAAGGGTAAATATCTCTCAAAATATAAAGATATTTTAACCTCAGCTTCCACCTCAAACTCCAATTCTAAACCAAAACATAAACTGCCTTTTAAATACGATTTAACCCAAACTCTTGAAAAATTTAATCAAACCTCTAAACCCACAACTATTCAAGATCTCAGTCAGAAATTAATAATCTTAAAACTGAAGTTAAATTAATTAAATTAAAACAAGATACTCAAAAAACTTTGATTTCTCAGATTTCTGAAAATCAACTTCCTAACATAAATCAAGAAAAACAAGTTTGCACTGACTCTGATAAACATCCTGAAAATTTTGAAGAATCCTTTCTAAACATAATTTCTCAATTAACTTACCAGAAGTTTCATATAAAAGCCAAACTTATTATTGGAAATACTTTTGTTTTGGAAACAACGGTTTTATTTGACACAGGGGCTGAGTCTAACTGCATTCTTGAAGGACTCGTTCCTACAAAGTATTTTGAAAAAACAACTGAAGTTTTAAGAGGCATAACCAAAGATAGGTTAAATGTTGAATATAAGATTTCAGATGTTGTTATTCAAAATGAATCTTTGAAAATTAAAACACCTTTTATTCTAGTTAAAGAGATGTCTGAGCAAATCTTTGCAACTCTTCTGTTCCCTTACTAAACATGAACAGAAGGAATTTCTAAAAAACATTTTGGGAAAAAGATTCTTTTCCCTTGGGCCCGGTCCATAAGGGTAAAAGAATTGAACCCAATTTCTTTCAAACAAAATCAAATAAATTTTTTGAAAGAAGAAATTTCTTTTCACAAAATTGAACAATTTTTATCCCAAACAACAATCCAGAATAAAATTCAAGAATGTTTAGACACGATTCATACAAGAATTTGTTCTGATTTACCAAACGCCTTTTGGGATAGAAAACAGCATGTGGTAGATTTACCGTATGAGCCAAAATTTTCTGAGAAAAATATACCAACAAAAGCTAGACCAATCCAAATGAGTCAAGAGCTTCTTGAAACTTGTAAAAAAGAAATTCAAGATCTTTTAAATAAAAAACTTATTAGGAAAAGTAGGAGTCCTTGGTCCTGTGCTGCCTTTTATGTTAACAAAAATGCAGAAATTGAGAGAGGAACTCCAAGACTTGTTATCAATTATAAACCTCTTAACGAAGCCCTCCAATGGATTCGTTATCCAATCCCCAACAAGTCTGATCTTCTTAAACATCTTCATTCTGCAAAGATCTTTTCAAAATTTGACATGAAATCTGGGTTTTGGCAGATTCAAATTTCTGAAAAAGATAGGTATAAAACTGCTTTCACTGTACCTTTCGGACAGTATGAGTGGAATGTTATGCCTTTTGGTTTGAAAAACGCTCCCTCTGAATTTCAAAGAATCATGAATGAGATATTTAATGATTATCATCGATTCATTATAGTATATATTGATGATGTATTAATCTTTTCTCATTCTATTGATCAACATTTCAAACATATACACCATTTTATTAAACTTGCAGAACGAAATGGTTTGGTAGTTTCTAAACCAAAAATCTCTCTTTTCCAAACACGAATTCGTTTTCTTGGCCATTGGATTTATCAAGGAAAAATCACTCCTATTGAAAGAGCGATTCAATTCGCTGATAAATTTCCTGACCAGATCATAGACAAAAATCAACTCCAAAGGTTTTTGGGATGTTTAAACTATGTTGCTGATTTCATTCCCCAACTCAGTAACTTTGCCAAACCTCTCCATCAGAGGTTAAAAAACAGCCCTCCTCCTTGGACTGACTCCCATACTAACATTGTTAAACAAATTAAACACCAGGTTAAGGAACTTCCATGCCTTAGCCTTCCCAACCCAATTGCTTTTAAGATCGTTGAAACTGATGCCTCTGATATTGGATATGGAGGCATACTTAAACAAAGAATTAATGGCAAAGAAGAAATTATTTCTTTTACTTCCAAACACTGGAATTCTGCTCAACAAAATTATTCAACCATCAAAAAGGAAATTTTGGCGATTGTCTTGTCCATTTCCAAATTTCAGTCCGATCTTCTTAATCAAAGGTTTTTAGTCCGCATTGATTGTAAATCTGCTAAAGATGTTTTACAAAAGGATGTTCAAAATCTTGCTTCTAAACAAATTTTTGCCAGATGGCAAGCCATTTTAAGTGTTTTTGATTTTGATATCGAATTTATCAAAGGCACTTCCAATTCTCTCCCAGATTTCCTAACCAGAGAGTTTTTACAGGGAAACTGAGTGATCAAACCCTTGCACCAAAATGCCTCCTAAAAAGAAGAAGAATAAAGACAAAGAAATGGACAAAGGCAAAGAGCCTTTGATAGGAGCACAACCACCACTCTGCTCAGAAGAAATCCATGATCTTCTGAGACAATTGACAGGGACTTTATCCCAACAAACAAGGCCATCTACCTAGTAAACAGGGTCATCTACCCAGCAAACAGGGTCTTCAACCCAATCTAGCATTAAGAAATTTGAGTCTTCTACTAAAAAATCGCAAACAGGACCTTTAGTCCAAAAATCTGATAAAAAGGCCCTCCAATCTTATGTTCAAAAACTCCCATCACAAAACTGGAGTCAAACACTGGCCAAACCAGATGAGAAAACTCTAGCCCTCTAAGCTATGACCAAACAGGGGTATGATTTGATCAATCATCAGTATGCTCTTCAACTCTCAAAAACACCAGCACCAGTTTCTTAAAAACAATTGGTAACTGCTTCCTCCCAAGCAATTACCATCCAACCTGAAAAGAAACTTGTTACACCCTATGTCCAAAAGCTTGGTAAAGCCAGATTCGTATGTCAGGTTGAACCAGAATTCTTTGAAAAAACACCCAACCTAACAGCCTTAAAGATTTTCCCTTCTGGACGGCACTTTAAGCCTGTTAACCCTCGAAAAATAAGAGAGTATTATGAATTAATATTGATTCATTCTGATTCTGTTTCTCTCCAGAAAGGCAGACCCAAAAGATGAATCTTTAATAACTCATTCTACTCTTCAAATAAAAAAGGTACTCACTCCATCCCAGTGGGGATCTGATTTAAACAAACCACGATTTTAGGATATTGATTTTGAACCTAATGGATATTCATACTGGGATTATCAAGATGCTTGGTGGAAAGTCTTTTGGGATCAAAATCGGTTTTTTAAACGTTATTGGTTTATTTATTTTAATAAATCTACCAAGTACCAATTTCCTCAATGGTTTCTACATTGGTGGGATTTCTTTGGGGTCACCCCTCAAGTCTTTCCCCCTGATGTGATCCAAGCCTTTGAGTTCTTTAAACAAAAATTTAATGTTTGTGTAGAACCTGCCATTCCAGTAGAACTACACTATTTCTCTAAACTATCAGGTGCCTGGATATTCTCCTGGCAGTACTCCTTTTCTCATCAAGATAAAGATGCAGATGTCCTCCCTATTTTACAGTGAATTCCTTTTATCAGATGGTGGGAGAAGTTCCAACTAAAATTTCTCAACCTTGCAGCAGTTGACAAATGGTTCAAAGCAAACCCTGAATATTTTTGCCTTTCGGAGCAAAGTATTTTCTTAAACCAACGAGCCAGAATTCAAACTAGACTCGCAGGGGTCCAAAGCAAATAGGAACTTGTGCAACAGCTCGGCTCAATTATTCAACTTCTCACCAATGAAGTTTCTTCTTCAAGCGGAGCAAGCCAAGAACCATCAACATCCAACTCTCAAGCGCCAGACACTGATGACGAAGAAGAGTTGGAGATCACCAATCTCGGAAATGATAGTTAGGAATCTTTTGCTATTATTTCACCCGAACATTATTGTAAACACTATGTCAAACAAAAATCGAACACTGTAAACAAATTGCCAGTAGACCAGGAATATTGTCAGGTGTGCAGGCCAGGAATATTGACAGGAATATTGTCAGTTGTCAGGAATATGGTCAGTCGCATTGGAACTGTAGAAACAGTTCAGGTCGCTAGCAAGTTTTAGGTCTTGACACTGTGCAAACAGTGATTCTAAAGCCTATATAAGCAGAAGCCTCCTTCACTAGAAGGCAGAAGCTTACATTGCGCTTCAGAATCCTCTCCTCTTGTATCCCTTTGTAAAACCATCTTGAAATCCGTAAAATATCTCGAAATTTGTAAATTTCTTTCTCCCAACGAAATTCCCAATTGCCTCTGCAATAACGAACACTAGAAAAGCCAACCATTTTTCCCTGTAAACAGAAAAGAGCAGCAAAACGTTGTGTAAATAGAAAAGGAATATAGAGTATAAACAGAAAGGTGGAAGGGACAACACAGGAGCAACGGCATGACGATGAGTAACGAGTCAGAAAACAAAAGTGTCATCTACTAGAAAACAACTGCATCACTACCGTAAAATCTTATCACAGACTGCGATGTTGTCAACCATTCTTTTTGACCTCTCATCATACCTCTCTTCTTACTGTCTCTCATTCCCTCCCTCCCTCTACACACACGCGCGCACGCGCACACATATGCGTACTAATCTCACAGTAAAGCGAAAAGAAGCAATTTGAACAAAAGAAAAGGAAGTTTCGTGGGACAAAGATTTCACACAGACTGTGCACAAGAATCGAATTCTAAAAAAAGTAAAAAATTGCAAAAATTGAATAGAGATTAAACAAAAACTATGCGTAGATACTACACTTTGTAGTAAGTTTTCATAAAGAATCATATGTATGTATGTATGCATACGTATGTATGTATGTATGTATGTATGTATGTATGTATGTATGTATGTATGTATGTATGTATGTATGTATGTATGTATGTATGTATGTATGTATGTATGTATGTATGTATGTATCTCTTGGCAAAAAAAATGTATCTGATCCCCTCATCCGCTCTCCCTCTGCCTATATATATATCCATACCCATCTGACTGGTTTATTCCACACAAAAAAGGTTTACTACCAAATGGTTTAGTTATTTGGGAAAAATACAAAGTTTCATTTTGTGGTCTAGTTACAACAAGAAGTCTTATCCCACCAATTGAGATTAACTACACTAACCCTACGATTTCGTTGACATTCATTGCTGGATTAAATGGCTCCAAGACATCATGTTCCTGCAATGCCCGGCATGCACTTTTCTTGGTCAGCTTCCTTTACACGTCTTGGATCATCAATAAGGATGCAAGGTTTCTGGTTTCTTACGTCAAAACCCTGCCCGGCTACCCGGACCACTCTTTAAATGGTTTAGGTTCAAGGTTCGGGATCTTGTTTTATTGAATCATTTGTTCGACAAAGAATTTGGAATTGTTATGGTTGTTGATTTCAAGCCAGTAGAATCAGCAGGCATGATTGTAGAAACTTCAATAACTTCTTCATTTGCTTGGGCCTTATTATGTGTCTCCTTTGTTTTACCCCACAAGAAGCAGTACAAGCCAGCTATGATCAAAACCATGCCCACCAAGCTGCAAACGGATATTATTTTATTAGACTTCTAAAACCAATAAGATAGTAATGTAAAGGAGAATTTTAAGAAAGTAAAAATGTTCATACGTTCCAACTTTAAGTGGTTCACGCATTAAAATAGCTTCTAAAAAGGCCACAAAGATAAGGGTCAGTGGATTGAATTGAACATTGGGGATAAGTAGCCCCTTTCAATGTAATGACCCAAAATATTAAACAGAATGTAACAGCTGTAGAAAGTGCTCCCTGTTCAGAAAAATTCCATGCATTAATTCAGAGAGATTCTCAGAAAATGTGGATATCTTAGAAATTTTAAGTTCAAAAACCTTACCGAGTATACTATAGTGATCAGTTCCATATTCCAGCCAAAAGACCAAGAAACTTTGCTATTATCTATGCATAGCCCTATTACTGCAGCTTGAATTGATGCTAGGATACATGTTAACATTGTGGCCTAAAACATCAATGGAAGAGCTTTCAACATCTTTACCTGTTAGATTTCAAAACCACAACAATATAACAAATGTTTTCAGTCCTAGTTTCTCCATCCTGCAATCATTTATGTTATTAAGGTAATTGTGATATAGCAGATCTTTTCGTAAAGGTTACTCTATTTGTGTGTCTCAACACACGCGCGCGCTTAAATACCTGAATATGATGGAGACTATAAATGTGAATATGGGAATCAAGTTAAGAAAGTTGACTGAGTAAGTTGCTGAAGTGTCTCGTAGACCATAACAGAATAATCCCATGCCATTATTACCCTGAAAATGGTGGCATTTTATTATAGTTTGAAAATATATTTGTTGATAAATAATACAAAGTGTATAGATAACTAATGCACTCTTCTATTCCTAATTAAGAGGAGACTATATCACTAACATTATATGCAATCTTGTGATTGTGTTACCCGTAAAATTGCTTTCGTTATTAGGGTTTGTTTCACTGATCTAAAACCATGCAACAACATAAGACATATTGTTAAAACCAAATCTTTCTAAAGAATTGTTAGCTAAATTCAATCTCAACCACCTGTAAATAATGAGTAGAAATAAGAATTCAAACACCATGTTGCTGTTATGTATTCGTGAAGATCCAAATTTATTGAAGAGGCAGTCACAACGAACAAACCATAAGCCCCACTAATTTGAAATGTAATTAAATATAATCTTCCATTATTAGTACCTAATCATATGTGCATAACAAATGTACCTACAAGAATCCCCAACATAGCAGAAAACGGTAATGGATCATGCCAAAGGATTCAACGGGTGGATCCTTTTCTTAATCCTAAACCTAATTCAGGATGTCTCTTTCAGTAACTCTATTACTAATCCTAATTACTGTGCTCCTATTATAGTGCTGGCCTGGATAGGATAAAAGTGGAAGTGCATACATCAAGATGCAGAAAGAAACAGAGGATGGCTCATGCAAGTGTGAACTAAAATAATACGTACATACATACATTCATATGTGTGTGTATCCATAAAT
The DNA here is from genome assembly GCA_025593235.1 of Vachellia pachyceras. Classification (NCBI taxonomy): domain Eukaryota; kingdom Viridiplantae; phylum Streptophyta; class Magnoliopsida; order Fabales; family Fabaceae; genus Vachellia; species Vachellia pachyceras. The sequence goes on along the minus strand of JANTPZ010153278.1, from coordinate 27,547 downwards.
AAGCATCACAAAATGAGCAACCAATTAACAACGATGACTGAAGAAGAGTGGTGGGTTTCTTACACGACTAATGCACTGAGAAAAACCCAGAACCAGACCCGCCGATCCGATAACTTCTTAACGTGATATCTGCAACAACAAACGCAGGCAAGGCCAAACCTTTTTTGCTTTTCCTTTTCCTAAAAAGAGAGAGAGAGCAGCAAAACAATTTGCGTATGTAAAAGGAGAGAGATGAAAAAAAGCACATACCTTTCAAAGTACAAGGCAAAAGGGGCGACAAAAACATGACGATAAGCAACGAGTAGGAAAATGGTGTTATGTAGCATTAGAGTAAGAAGGGGATTGGGTAGAGCCAGAGAGTCATATTGCGTTGTAACTAATGCTGAGTTGGCACTATAATGACTTCTGTTAGACGTTAGCAACTGTATGAGAGAGGGTGAGGATCTATAAGAGAGACACAGCTGTAATGAAAGGTTGTTGAGTAATATACATCAGAATTCTTTCTCTTCTTTGCGTTCCTTTTCTCTGTTCCTCGTGGTCTATACCAAATGGTATCAGAGCCATTTCCGGCGATGGCGCCGGACACGAAATCCACAGACCGACTTAGTGAGCTGGAAAAAATGCATAAATGCACAGACAGCATTGATGGAGAACAATCGCGTGAGACTCAAACAGAACTCAGCTGATATCTCTAACCTCAAGCTCTCTATGTCTTAGATTCATGCTTCCTTAAAGGAATTAGTTGCAGGAGTTGCGTCATTAACAGCTCACGGCCAAGGGGACCATAACGGTATCTCGTCCAACTTACCTCATCGGCATCCACATATACAATTTGGCTCTTACGGTTCACCGTCAAGAATTACTTCCATCGAACTGTTAGCGGAGATGGAAGAGGAAATTATGGAAGCTGAACCCAAGGAAGCCAAACGCGGTGAAGAAGAACATAACGATGCCGTCAGAGCTTCCGCCGGAGCAAAATCCAGAGTATCGGGGGATCAGCTTGACAAAGTTGATGAGGAGCTCAAAGCATTGAAGCTCCAAGACCGGTCGTCCTCTTTAACAAGTAGCTTTAGTTCATCGGAGGTTGATTCAGTTATTACTCCGAATCTGGCCGCACGCCCTCCTGGGGAAAATATTCTGCTAGTTAATAGCAACCCTCACTCTCTGGCACATTAGCCTACTGATGCTACTAGCCATTTTTACGTAGCTACTGTGTTTACGGAACTGTGGCGGTGCGTTGCTCGTGGTCTTCGCGTACCAACTGAAATTGATAATCCGAAGTTCAACACTTATGAAGCTCTGGACTCGACATTCACAGCTTGGCTTCTTTCCTATGGAAAATGGGATGAGAAGCAGACCTGTTTGACAACCTGTGATCATCGCACTACACGCAGAGTTGCAAACTCCAACATTCCTCAAGAAGTCGATGAGAACAACGAAATTATATTCACATAAGTTATTGAAGTCCAGGCGACTGACGTGAAGTGGGCTTCGCGTTGGGATACCTATCTGCTCTGTGTTTATGCGAGAAAGGGTGTTCAATTTTTCGGGATGATGTCAGTTACCATGACATTTGCCACCCCTAGTTTCCTCTCTCCTTCAAATCGAGGTGCACTTATGACAGCTGTGCTTTTGCTTTGGGTTTTCATGGGGCTTTTTATTGGTTGCTCCTCTTTTCGCTTGAACAAAATGTTCAAAGTTTCAAAGTGGCAGAAAATTGCTCTCAGGACTGCAATCAAGTTCCCAGCATCTTGCCACACTACAACTAACCCAGATGCACCCTATGTTCCATGTCTCACTGCTCCAACGTTCTCCCGTCCTGGTACTGGTGTTGCTCCCACACTCTCAACTATCGACAATGATAGTCACCTTGCGCGTGAACCGTTGGCTGTCTTAGGGCGTAAACTGGTTCGTTGGAATCACCTTCCTCTAACCCGGGTTTTAATTCACTGGAAATACACCAACGCCGAGGATGCCACGTGGGGGATCTCACTATCATACGTTGTCAGCTCCCTCATTTCTCTACAACAGCTGATGCCCCAACGACTGCTGAGAGACCACTTCCCTTTTATCTTTGTGGACAAGGATACTCTGTAAGGAGGGAGTATTGTTACATGGCATTAGAGTAAGAAGGGGATTGGGTAGAGCCAGGGAGTCATATTGCGTTGTAACTAACGTTGAGTTGGCACTATAACGACTTCTGTTAGATGTTAGCAACTGTATGAGCGAGGGTGAGGATCTATAAGAGAGACACAGCTGTAATGAAAGGTTGTTGAGTAATATACATCAGAATTCTCTCTTCTTTGCGTTCCTTTTCTCTGTTCCTTGTGGCCTGTACCAGAAGGTGTCCTCAACCAGAATTAACCTTGACAACAGTTGCATCCCTGTCGCAAAAACTTGCACTAATAGCATAGCTATCGCAGCCTGCGACCCCATGAACCATTCTTTAACATCTCCCATCACCTCTATTCTTATTCACTACATATCTTATTGCTTTTCTTTCTAAGAGATATATATATACACATATATTTGTGCCCAAATTCTCTATAATATATGTATGTGCATTACATTTATATCTTATATATAAATTTATACAATTTTTTCATTCTTTTATCTTGAATAATTTAAATTATGTCGAAACCAAGGCGATAAACGATCGATTTACCCATTCAAAGCCAAAATAAAAGGTGTGATACTTTTCAGCCTCTTAGCAAACAGACTGAACTTGTTAAGAATGAAATTTCCAGAGACAAATGACGAATGTAAGAATTGCTCTATTTTGTGAGAGGGAATGATCCTAGAAAAGTGTGGAAAAGGGAAAAGATAGAGCAACTCCAAATCCTGAAATTAGATCACGACTGAGGCAAAAGGCATATATTGGCCACATCTAGGCCATGGACTTATGCCCCCCAAGAAGAAATTTATAACTCTTAAATGCATATGTGCGCATATTGTATAAAATAATGACTCCAACTCAAAATATACAATAATGAGGAAAACAAAAGGAGTCACAATATATCAGATATTTCCATCCTAATCTTAATATATACTAATCTTAATTTAGGATACCTCATTGGGCAAATCTAATATGAAGCCTAGCTAATGTACTCTTAATACTGTGCTGGAGGATGGATAAAAAGTGAACAAGCGTAAATAAAGATGCAGAAAAGTCCAATTTCTTCTTGTCTTCTACTCTGCAACTTGTGTGTTTGAAAATTCGTCAGGAAAATGATTTTACACAAATCGAGGTAAATATATGAGAAGAGTTTCTCTCGATTTGCACAAATGTGATTTGATTGATATCTGCAATTACTGGCTTTGCTTTTCCGTTAACACAGATATTGATGGTCTTCTCCGTAAATAAACAATCATCGCATCGGGGGAAAACTGAAGGTGGTTATTAGTGAGAGAGTCTCTGGAATTTTCAATGCTCCCGTCGGAAAATCTTGCTCATACTCAGCCACCAGACCGTCCTCAAGAAGGTATTGGTGGGGATAATGGGCAAAAGAATAACATGCTAGTCACGACAGGGGATGATGAAGGAGCTGGAAGCGAGTGGCTAATGTGGAAGAAAAGGACTCTGTAGGAAAAGGGAAGCTGGTACAAATGGAAGGGTGTTTCACAGGAGAAGTACTACTACAACCAAGAGAAGAAGACTGGATGGTAAAGGAGGAGAACACTGAGAAAACGGAGCCCAGACAAATGCTTTCGTACAGGGATGCTGTAAAACCAAGAAGTAACAACTTGGAAAGAGGGCACTCTGATGATATGCACCAGGAAGATGGTGAGGAGTGGGACAGAAACCTCCTGCTGAACGGCATGGAAGATATTTATGAAGGAGTAGAGATTACAGACACGGTGAATGGACTAAGTCTGGTATTCTCTGAGAAGGAAAAACAAAGATTGGAAAAATGTTGGAGGAACTCATTAATAATTAAGATTCTGGGAGGCACAGTGCGATACCAGAGCTTGAAGAGAAAGCTTCAGATGATATGGGGAAAAGGAGGGAAAGTGGAACTGTCAATGATAGGAAATGGATTTATGATTGCCTCTTTCCAGAATATGGATGATTTCTATTTTGCATTAGAGGGTGGTCCATGGCTAGTTCAAAACCACTATTTGACTATACAAACATGGAAGAGAAACTTTGATCCCTGGCAGGAAGGCTTTCGAAGGGTAGCAGTGTGGGTGAGACTACCGGGGCTACCGGTTGATTACTATGACAGAAAGTTTTTCTTCCACCTGGGAAACAAAATAGGGAAGGCAATCAAGGTGGATGAGATGACATTTATGAGGGCTAGAACTATGTATGCAAGAATGTGTGTTGAGATAGACATTAACTCACCACTAGTTCCGTCTTACACAGTAGACGAACATAGTCTGAAGATTGAATATGAAAGGCTGAACATCATCTGCTTTCAGTGTGGAAGATATGGGCATGATCTGGAACATTGTGCATAAAAAGTCAACAGTAACTGTGCACTCAACGTTAACGGGCAGGGAAGAGAAGGTGCGCCTGAGAAATGAGAGGAACATAATGGTCAGAAAATGAATGCTACTCAGGCGAGATCTCCGACGACCATGTATGGTGAATGGATGATGGCACGAGAACCAAGAAGGAATATACGTTTGACTTCTAATGAAGGTAAGTCTGATAGGGGTGGTTAGAATGGAAGTAGCACTGAGAAGAAGCAGGTGGCAGCTGGAAGTAGCACTGAGAAGAAGCAGGTGGCAGCTCCATCGAGATTTGCTGTATTAGAAATGAAAGGGGAAGACGGTTTGGAAGAAGGGAGAAAGGAAGACCTACGCAGACCTCTGAAGGATATTTCTAATGGTAGGGGAGGACAAAAAGAGAAGCCTGGGAGAGAAGGCAGTACGGAGGATATAGTGAATGTAACAAGACAAGAGGCCATAACGCTACCAAAAAAGGCGAGTCCTTCGAGTAGTGTAAGAAGCAAGAAGAAAGGAAAAGATAAAGGGAAAAAGGAGGGGCCAAAGATCTAGAGAGAAAGCAGGAGATGACAAAGGGGGATACGAAATGTACGGGAGTCAATGATGGGAAAAGAAGGGGTACGGGAGAGGAAAATATAAAAGTTGACTGCAAGGGGAAACTGGACCGAGGAGAAGGAGACAAAAATGGGCCTCAAAGGGGTTCGGATGTAGAAACGAGGAACTGGATAGAGTCCCAGCTGGAGGATAAGGCCGAAAGTGATGTTATTATGGGCCTGGAGGAACGAATAATAGATGAGCACAGGGAAGGGACATGGGGTATAACGGAGGAATTTGTTAGCGGGCCTAGTTTAAAACCCCCAGACCCAGAGTATGGGGAAGGGAAATTGGGCCATTTGGTGAATGAACAAGGTCACAAAGCCCGCAAGGAGGTTAATGATGGGAAAGAGAGTAGTGAAGAAGATATGGAGCGATGGAGAGACAAAAGCCCAGAAAGGAGGTTCTTGTAAGTGTTACTCTGTTTGTTGGTATCATATATCCGCAGTTATTTATGATTTTCACATTGAATGCAAGGGGTGCAGCTGGAAAAGCTTTCAGCTCTACACTAAAAGAGTATATCAGGAAATTTGCTCCCAAATTAGTTGTTATTTTAGAAACTAGATGCAGTGGTGATACGGCACTAAAAGTGATAAAGAAGCTGGGATTCAAATTTCACATGATTGTTGAAGCCCTTGGTATGTCGAGCGGAATATGGATTTTATGGAATGAGGAAGAGATTAAACTAAGAATCTTGAAAACTCACAGGCAATTTTAGCATTGCGAAGTGATAGGACTGGGCAGAGAAACATGGATTTTTACTGCTGTTTATGCTAGCCCTCGAGAAATTGAGAGAGGAGATTGTTGGAAAGAAATAGAAAGAATCTCTAAAACTGTGAGGAAACCGTGGATGTTAGCCGGGGACTTCAATGATATATGTGAAGTGAAGGAACAGAGAGGAGGAGCTAAAGTTAATATCCGCAAATGCAACAGGTTCAGGGGACACATTGACAAATGCAAGCTTATTGACATGGGTGCTGGAGGACCTAACTTTACGTGGAGGGGACCTAAAAGATATCCTGCTCAAAGGTTGTACAAGAGGTTGGACCGAGTTCTTTGTAACAAGGAGTGGAGCAATTCTTTTCATGAGGCCCATGTTCAAGTGGGACCTCGAATCAAGTCAGACCATCATCCCTTGCTTATCTATCTAAAGGCTACGAAAGGCAGAAAAGAAGCGCGTCCGTTTAGGTTCGAAGCTAGCTGGCTGATCCACAAAGAGTTTAAACCTATGCTTGGCAAGGTATGGAACGGCAAAAAGAACATAAGTAATGAACTTGAAGAGTTACAGGGTAATCTCCAACAATGGAACTCTCAAACGTTCAGGCATATTACTAAGAGGAAAAATATCTTGATTAGAAGAATGGCTGAAGTTCAACAACGAAACCAGACTAGAGAAAGCTCGTACCTGGATAAACTGGAAAAGGAGCTAAATGATGAACTTTTGGAGGTCCTTGCTCAAGAGGAGATTCTATGGTATCAAAAAGCAAGGACAAAGTGGTTGAATGATGGGGATAGAAATACCTCCTATTACCATGCCAAAACTAACATTAAAAGAAGGAAAGCTAGAATTGTTCAGCTGAAAGATGAAGCTAACAAGTGGGTGGAAGGAAAGAATGAGACAGGGGAGTTAGTCAACAATTTCTTTCAAACTCTTTTTAAGGAGGAACAGGAACATAGACAATGGAGCATCACTGGGCATGGGTGGCCTCAATTAGAGAAGGAAGAGTGGGACAGGATTAACGCGGATTTGAGAGAAGAAGAAATAAAGGAAGCTATTTTCTCTATAGGGGGAATGAAGGCTCCAGGCACTGATGGGTTTCCAGCTATATTCTTCCAAAATAATTGGGATATAGTAGGAAAAAGTGTGTCGGAGGCTGTGAGGAAGATGTGGTGCTGTTCAGAGGAAATCAAAGTAGTTAACAAGACCTTGATTTCCTTAATCCCTAAAGAGGAGAAGCCTGAAAAAGTAAATCAATTTAGGCCAATTTCACTGTGTAACGTGGTGTATAAGATTCTTTCAAAGATAATTGTTAAAAGGCTTAAAGGTCTATTAACTAAGATTGTTTCACCTTACCAAGTGGGCTTTGTCCCTGGAAGAATTATCCATGATAACATAGTCATTGTTAATGAAATGATTCATTCAATGAGGAAGAAGAGAGGAGGTAAGGGATACATGGCCATCAAGGTAGATCTAGAGAAAGCCTATGATAAGATTAGTTGGAGTTTCATGAACCAAGTTCTGCGAGAGATTGGCTGTCCAGAACAGATGAGAGAAAGAATTATGGGATGTGTTACTACAACTTCAACGAGCATTTATGGCATGGAGAGAAGCTGGAAGAATTTTGCCCCTCTAGAGGATTGAGACAAGGTGATCCGGTGTCCCCCTATCTTTTTGTTCTTGGAATGGAAAAACTCACTCACCTAATTCTAGATAGAGTGAGGGATAAAATTTGGAAAGGCATGAAGGCAGGTCAGAAAGGACCCAATATAGCCCACATGATGTTCGCAGATGATTTGGTTTTATTTGCGAAAGCAGGTACGGAACAAATGGACAATATTCTGGACTGTTTGAAGGAATTTGGGGATATGTCTGGTCACACTATAAGTAAGGAGAAAACTTACATCTATTTCTCCCTGAATGTGGCCAAACAAGTCAAAAAGGAAGTATGTCACCTGAGCAAGTTTAAAGAAGTTGATGACTTGGGGAGATACTTGGGTGCTGAGATTTCACACCCAAGAAAGAGAAGAGAGAAATATAAAAGCATTATAGAGAGAGTCCAGAAACGGTTGAGTGGCTGGAAAGCAAATAGTCTCTCATTTGCTGGAAGGCTCACTCTAGTTAATTCCATTACAGGCCCTATGACGCTATACAGTATGCAGCATGATAAAATTCCTTAAAATGTATTAGATGACCTGGAGAAAGCCCAAAGAAGTTTCATTTAGGGAGAACAGAGTGGAGAGAAGAGGTGGCATGCAGTGGATTGGGGGACAATGTGCAGACCAAAGGACGAAGGGGGTGCTAATATAAAATCCCTGAGGGAAATGAATGATGCTTTTCTCTGTAAGTTATTATGGCGTTGGAAAACTGGTCCTAATGATTTGTGGGCTCAAGTTCTGCGTGGCAAATATGAAAGGAAGACTAGTTTAGATGAGAATCTGGAAGCTAAGCCTGGGGATTCAAAGCTGTGGAAGGCCCTAGTGAAGTTGTGGCCTAAGATGCAGGAAAATATAGAGATGGAAATAAGGGATGGCAGCAACACAAAGGTCTGGACAGATGCTTGGGTTAGTCTTCATGGACCCCTTATGAAGTACGTGACGGATGAAGGAAGAATTGAAAAACACTTGAGAGTTCGGGATCTTCAGGATGAAAAAGGGGAGTGGGACCTATCTGCTATAGATTTTGAGGTCCCTGATCAAGTTAAGAGCACTATCTATAGCATGATTCCTCCAGTAGCAGATGGAGGTCCTGACCTTGCTAAATGGAAACTATCCCCTAATGGAGCTTTCTCCATTGCGACTGCTTATCAATGGCTTAGAGAAGGAAAAATTGAAAACCAGAACAAAGCATGGAAACAAATTTGGAGACTCAGGGTGCCAGAAAGGATACGTACCTTCATGTGGTTAACTCTTCAAAACAGATTAGCGACTAAGGAGAGAACTAGCAGGTGGGGAGAGGATGACGATCTATATCCGCTATGCCATCAGGAGCGAGAGGATGTTGTTCATGTTTTAAGAGACTGTTATCTCGCAAAATCAGTCTGGGAGGAGCTCAGAGTGCATTTCAGTGGAGACACTTTTTATAGATCGGACTTGAAGAGCTGGATCAGCAGGAACATACGGAGAAGAGATAAGGGCACTGATAATTTCGATTGGCCAGAAAAATTTGCTGTTGCGTGCTGGTACCTATGGAAGTGGAGAAATTTGCATGTCCACAATCTGGATTTCAAGCACCCTCAGTCAGGTGGGGAATTAATTTCTCAATTCCTAAAACAATACAATAAGAGGTGGAATGATAATCTGGAGCAGCAAGGAGAAAATACGGTTAATATGATTAAATGGGAAATACCTGATCAAGGCTGGTGCAAAGTCAATACTGATGGAACGATTCTGAGATCTGGAAGTGCTGGGTGTGGTGGAATTATAAGGGGAGACCAAGGCGAATGGCTACGGGGTTTCTCGAGGAAATTAGGTCCGTGTAATGTGAGAACAGCGGAAATGTGGGGGATTATTGAAGGATTGCAAATGGCATGGGAGATGGGGTTTAAGAAGATAATTGCAGAGATAGATGCGGCGCAGATCGTTGATGAATTTGTCACAGATGGAGAAGTGCAGGGATGTTCTCTGCTTAGCGGAAAACTTCAACAGATTCTGAGTAAAGAATGGCAGGTTATTTTAACTCATACTTACCGGGAAGCTAACCACTGTGCTGATTGGTTGGCTCGAATGAGTTTTGATCAACAGGAGCAGAGAGTGATATGGATGGAAGTACCTAAGGTTGTTGCTCGATGTGTTATTGAGGATTCTAAGGGAGTGTATTTCCCTCGTATGTAGTTTTCTTTGTAGTTACCTGGGCTTTGCCTTGTTCATCCAAAAAAAAAAAAACAATCATCAACATGACTATTTTATATGCCTTCAATCGTTAATATATAAAATGACTTTTGTTATGTACATTAAAAAACTAAATATATATTAGGTTATATATTTAATTTATAAAAAAATAATAAATATAAATACTATTAAATAATATATTAAGTTTTTTTGAGTCTATTAAAATAGTTTATTTAGGTTCTTTACCATCCAAATAGTCAATCCAACTAGATAAAAGTTTAGAATCTAGTATTCATATTGATTACTTGTAGCTACACGATACCATTTCAAAACAAGAACTCCGGATTAGTCATGTTGTAGATACACGATACCATTTCAAACCACGTCCCAAACGATAGCCCATTTAATAGATAAGCAACAATAATGTCTTTCTGCAACGGTTCGACACAAACTCAAATACAAACCTAATAAGTACACTGGAGAAAAAGAAAAGACACAAAATCGATCAATTATTCCGCAGCAGTTCGACCATAATCTTCATCTAGCTCACCGAACCCGGATCCTCATGGCTGATTTCTCTGTCTCTGACCTGACCGTTGATCAGTATTTGTAGTCCTTCACATGGAGGCTCTCTGAGGCACCTGCACCAAGATTTGCATCACCCTTGTAGGTTCCCAGCGTTGCCTCTGAATTCGCCTTGCACCTTATCAGGAAGGCTTCTTGAGCTTTCTTTACGTTTTCCTCTTTTCCAGCCCATGCCATGAGCGTGCTCTGCTGAAGAGCCCTTCCAAAAGAGAATGAAAGAGACCACGGCTTCTTCCCCTTGAGTTTGTTCATGGCATTGAGGTTGAGAGTTGCCTCCTCCTCGCTCTGCCCGCCGGACAAGAAAACCACGGCAGGAACAGCTGCGGGCACAGTACGCTGCAGTGCTCTAACAGTGTGCTCAGCAATAACCTCAGGGGAAACTTTTGCAGCGTCTGATCCGGGGGTCACCATGTTTGGCTTCAAAAGTGTTCCTTCAAGCAGCACATGGTGATCATTTAAAGCCTTATAACATGCAGCAAGAACACATTCGGTCACAGCAGCGCACTTGTTGATGTCATGAGGTCCATCCACAAGGATCTCAGGTTCAACAATAGGAACCAATCCATTTTCCTGGCATATGGCAGCATATCTTGCCAACCCGTATGCATTTTCATGAATAGCTAGCTCAGATGGCTCGTTGGGGCCAATTTTGAGCACAGCCCGCCACTTGGCAAACCGGGCACCAGCTTCATAATATTTCTGGCAACGCTGACCAAGGCCATCTAGACCCTGAGTGGTGGTCTCTCCATTAGTTCCAGCAAGCTCGACAGTGCCTTTATCAACCTTGATGCCAGGAAGCACTCCACCTTCCTTCAACACATCCACAAAGGGCTTGCCTAAAAAAAGTCCATTAATAGTATCAATGTAAGCAAAATGCAAGTATAGACATCAATTTACATCCAAAGCATAAACATTAACAAACCAAACTCTAAAGTCTAAAGTGAATATGCATAGCCAACAAATCATCTTAATAATATAGCAAAGCAAGAAACAAGCTACCAAAACTGTAGACGATACCTGCAGCTGTCTTCTGGTACAGGGTTTCCTCAAAGAGGATAACTCCACTAATATACTGGAGGGCTCCGGGAGTTGTGAAGAGGAGCTCACGAAGTGCACGCCTATTCGATTCAACATTCTCCACATTGATACTGGCAAGACGCTTGCCAATTGTTCCAGTTGACTCATCAGCAGCAAGAATACCCTTTCCAGGTGTGCCAATGTAGGCCGCATTGGCAATAAGCTCATCTGCAAATCACAGGTTGGCACGAGACTTGAAATTTTTGCTAAGGAACGCCCCAAGATAACTTTGATGTCACGTAATTAAAAACCATGGCTTCTAAAGAACAAACAAATGGCAACAATTTTATGCCAAAAAAAAATTCTTTCACACATGACATGAAGCAGGGCTATCGGCAAAAAACACAGGAGACCAGAAGCAAAATGCCCATGGTACTAGCATTGACAAATTATTAATCGACGAGAAATAACAAGGTCTAAGAATAAATCGCTAGTATATCTTGTCACGTAAAGACAGAGAAGCCATACCAGATCGAACAGCACAAGTCATAGTTCCATGAAGAATATTTTTTTTTTTAGAAAGGAAGAAAGATTAGGTGCGAGAAACACTGATTGATGCCATGCAAAATAGATGCTTTAAAACCAAACAAAAGCTTACCGTTAGATAATTATTATAACAGATTAACCGAGAGGGGCCAAACAGGAAACGGTGGCGTAGATTGAAAAAGGGATCAAACACAAAATCATATGAGGAAGAAAAACTCACAAATTATAAGAAAAAGGGAAACGGTGAAAAACACAAAAATCATGTGCGTGAAAAAACACAAAATCACGAAATATGAATACCAAAATAATTAAGATTGAAAACCAGCACAGTTCTTGCTTCAATCCATTAAATTATGAGCAGCCAAAAAAAGTGAAAACAAGATGAAACATACAGTAAGGCTAAAACTTCAATCAGCAGAAGAAAGGAGGACAGACGGCATCAAGTAAAGGTAGAGAGTAAAATTACCATGGAACTTGGACTTGAAGTGAGACATGATCGGAAGGATCAGGATTGTGGATATCTCTGGAAGGAAAGAGAATAGAGAGTGGGATTCTTGCGAGGTACAGGGGCGATGATGAAGTGGCTGGAAAGCATCGGGACATAAGCACGTCTAACGTGGACCGCCATTGGAAGCACGGCGGTTTCGCTTTCCTGTGGGCCAAGCCTCGTTGGCCCATGGATAGAGTCCAGATGCAAAACCTCCCCATGGACCGGCAAGAAGTGCGTGCTCGGCCCCTCCAAAGGAAACAAACACGTTCCCGTTAGAAAACTCATCCACCAAAGCCAAATGCATAATGCTGATCGGATTTGGATGTAACTAGAGCAAAACTCCGATGCACCGCATGGGCCAAAAAACAATTTCTTAATTTACCAACATGATTGGATCTAGTAGCATAAGATAGTCCCTTACAACTTGATAAATAAGATTTTAATCCCCTCTCAAAGATTGAAAGATACACATACATTTAATACCCATAATGGAAGAAGATTGTTTTCAATATATGAAGATACATGTGCTCAGGAAAAATCAATTTCTTCATTTTGTCAAACATGATATTTGTGGTTAGAAAAAAATTCTTAATTCTGAGTTATGAACATAATTTATGTTGATTTAATTATTAATGAAATGATTTGACAATAATTTATTTTAATTTTGCTTTGATTGTTATCTTTTTAGTGTTCACATTTAATTTTAAGTTTCTAGATTTTAACTTATGGCTAAAATATACTTTTAATCCTTTATGTTTGCGTTAAATTTCACTTTAGTCCTTTAAATTTAAAAAGTACACTTTCAGTCCCTCAAACTTAACACCGTTAGTATATTTTGAATCTTTTTTATTTTACGCAATTTAAAATATCAAATTTATTATATTATAAATTAAAATTAAAATGTGAGTATGTTTTTTCAATGTTTAATTGCACAGTCACCATCTAAATTTGAGGAGTCATCAATTTCCGTTAAGAAAAACTAACGGCGTTAAATTTGAGGGACTGAAAGTGTACTTCTTAAATTTAAAGGACTAAAATGAAACCTGACGTAAACATAAAGGACTAAAAGTATAATTTAACCCAAACTTATTTTTAAGGTTAGGTTGAGAATCATGAATAGTAGCTTTGTAGGCTTCATGAATTAAATAATAATAATGCTTATTGAATTTTCTCTTTCACTATAATTTCTTTTTCTGCTTTCTCCCGGGTTCGAATTATCTCAACAGCATCTCTCATAGTCTTTAAATCCTCTCCGTTCAATGGATCTGAGCACTCAAAAAAAAAAAAATAAGACTCGTCATGTAATTGTTAAAATTGCATCTCGACCGTCACTTTTGTTATAATCTCCACCGTCCATTGTTGCAAGCTGCTGGAGAGGAAGCCGTTTGGAGTACTGCTTGTCATCTTCATCTGAAAAGTTGAAGATTGACATGCATTTTACCTTCAGATTTTGTAAAGACTTTTCTCCAAAAAAAAAAGAGCAAATAACAAAAAGAGCTACACTAAGTCAGTAACATAACTGATACTGAGAGGATGATGAGTGCACACCACCACCTTGTTAGAAAGAATTATGAGTGCATACCCATCTTATGAGGAGATAAAAGAGAATAAACACTTTTAAAAATTTGCTTCTAACAATTGTTTTCTGTTAAATCTACCTATCTTTTTCTATCTGTAGGTAACCATCAACTAGGAGACCATTTTAAAAGAGTTTATGGCTATGACCAATCCTAAAAAAATTAAAGCTTTTATTTGGATTTTTGTGCTTGGGCGAACACATACAAGGAACTATAATCTAAACGGGCCCTTGCAAAGTTTGCTGCTAGTCCTTTTGGGTGTAACTAAGAAGAAACTCCAATACACTTATTTTAAAGTTGTGTTAATGTTCAGGAGCGGTCGTATTCTTTGATCAACTCTTCCCTATGGCAAGAATTCTTCTTACAAGAAGTGGATTAGCTAAAGTGAAACATACAAAGGAAGACAGGTAAGGCTTTCACGCAAAAACTTTAATGGTGTATTTTATTTGATTACATCTATTAGAATATTTGGGTGGATAGATGTAAAAAAGTGTTTGGTGAGGAAGCTCAAACTGACCACACTAATATTCAATCTACACTTTTTCAAGTCTGGTGGGACGAATCTATCTTATTGCACTATAACATCGATGAACAGGAAAATATTAATGGAAGACTTGACTTTTATAAATTGGAAGTTGACGAGCATCTTTTCCCCTTTTAATCGTTACAATGTTTATGTTTTGATTAATGGTATTAAGGTTTCTATTAAAAAAACACAAATGTGCTCTAATCAAAAGGTGACAATCCCAAATCATCATCTTTCTCTTCTTCCTTTTTTCTTAGTGTTAACAAATCAAGAAGAATGGATTGAGAAATTGAATGTATTATTACAAACCCATATGGGTACAACAATTATCTTCCCTCTCTTAAGGGAGATGAACTAACCCCATTTTGGGGACTATTGAAGTGGGAGACCCAAGTTATCCTCCCCTTCTTGGTGGGGATTCTTATCCTCTCACTTTGTGGTGATGATTATACAATCACACACTAAAACCATTACACTATGACCCTTTATATAGACTTTTGGGTCATTGACTAACTAAGTGATTAACACTAACCACTTTAACTAACTCATACTTCTAACACCCCCGCTCAAGTTGACACCCCTTAATTCTATGTACTCAACTTGCCAATACAAAAATTACAACGGAGTGAAGTGAGTTAAACTATACAATTTTAATTCACACAACAATACAAACATTTCTTTATAATCTTCTTCTCAATGATCAACAAGAGTTTCCTCTTCATGCATATTTGGGAATAACAGTCTACAATCCACTGGATTATCTGCAGGATATCCTCTTCTGCCTTGTCAATCTCATACAGAACCATCACTTGATAATCTGACTTGATATTAAGATTGACTTCTTGGGGTACTGCTGCATAGATACAGCTCATTTGCTTCACTTCGTAGGCCTTCCTTGCTAGAATGGGAAATATCTTATATTGTGGGATAATTTCCAAGACTCTTCACCGTACATTACTCGTAGAAGAGCCATGGCTAAGGCTCTCTTCCCAGAACCAGAGGGACCTTTTAGCAAAGTATGTGGAAACTCATCAAGACACACTAATTCCCAAACTCTCTTCTAGCATTTCACCTGCTAGTTCTATCAGTGACTGGTCTTCAGAGTCTTCTTCATCAACTTGAATAAGTAGAAATAGGTCTAATAGTTAAAGGACTAGCATTGACAGTAGCTCTTGCAGAAAGGTCTTGTCAGACACTGATACACGACAAGTTTTTTTTTTTAGGAAAAGTTCAGCCAGCTAGATCTAACGTCTCAATGAAAAAAATACAACCCAATTACCAGCAAACTTCACAACCAAATCTTGTTCATGAATCATTGGTCTTGTACCAGAATATGACTTGATCCCATGTGCCTCAGATTTGTGACTGCCGGAAGAACGAACTGGACGCAGCTTATCTTTTCCATTTGGAAACTTCTTGGTGACTTCCGTCAGGAGTCGTTTTCCTCCATAAGATGATAGCCTCAGTATTAGGCAGCCTTATTGGATCTTGATTTATCGGCGACCAAGGAAGCCAAATCTTCCAAGTTAGAACAGGAAAGGCAAGATCACAGGAAAATTCTTACCTAGAGCTGCTTGCCAGAAGGATTCGCAACGAAAAAGACTGGCATAGTGCTTTCTAACACAAGATGCCTGGGGCCACTCTTTGACTGGGACTCTGATGAAAATTTCTATCAGCAAATGATCAGGCAGCCTTCCAAATAGACTTTCGCTCGACGAAGAATCATTGTCACAACAATTACCGGTCATTAGAAATATTTGGAGCAAGAAGACACCGAGTCACTCAAGCAAGTGCAAAGCAACTGATTGCGAATGGTAAGGTGGACTATAACATACCTATTCATCAACACCTGCTTCTGCTGCACCATTTACTGCTTCTAAGGATGCTTGACCTTGAAGTCTAGCTTTTCTTGCATCAATCTTGGGTTCTTTGTGAAATGGAGAACGAGTTTGCCGTGATGGTGTTGCTTTCTTGAATTCCACAAGCCACGATTCTTTATCTGGCTTTGGTATTTTTCATGATTTTTATCTTGAATTCCACAAGCCAGAGACATTTCCTCTCGTAGAGAACAGAGATTTGAAAAATCTTGAATGAAATCGAAATGCGGAAGCTGCAGATTGGGCTCCTATAACTCCAGTAATCTTGGATTAGAAACCTGCTCTGATACCATGTTAACAAATCAAGAAGAATGGATTGAGAAATTGAATGTATTATTATAAACCCATATAGGTATAACAATTATCTTCCCTCTCTTAAGGGAGATGAACTAACCCCATTTTGGAGACTCTTGAAGTGGGAGACCTAAGTTATCCTCCCCTTCTTGGTGGGGATTCTTATCCTCTCACCTTGTGGTGATGATTATACAATTACATACTAAAACCATTACACTATGACCCTTTATATAGACTTTTGGGTCATTGACTAACTAAGTGATTAACATTAACCACTTTAACTAACTCATCACCCCCGGCTGCAGAAACTGCAGCTGCTAAGCACCATCACCAACGGACACTGCGCCACCCACAACCACCTCAAAAACAGCAGAATTGGGCAGACGAAAGAGAAAGAGGACAGAACGGGTCCAGAGGACTCGCCAGCGAGGGTTGATTGGAAGGGAGTGCTTCATCTGGATCTCGAATATGTTATGGTGGGAGCAGGGGCCTCAACGTCACCGGCGAGCTGCTTACCGGTTAATGTGTTTTAAAGATGGACGGCCACGATTTAATGATATGATGGTTCAGATGAGCTTCTAGAGATAGTGAGAAAATGCGCCTCTGAGAGAAAATACACAGACATTTTGTTATGAGTAACTGACCCATGGATGCATTATAGAAATGAATTTTATCGATCAATCAATGTGTTAAACACATACACATTCGTGCATGTACATCAATATTCAATAGTGCCATCCCAATCCATCATTTTTATTGGTTTTGGAAAAAAATTATATAACACATCAGAAAATATGACTACTGATACGAAGATCCTGAAATTTTCAAAGCTTTGATTAAATGAAAGGTTTTTTTTTTTCGGTTTAACTTTTTTTTTTCCCCATTTGAGCTCAAATACGAAATATGAATTGAAAAGGCTCATGGTGCCATCATAGTTTCGTATCATGATCTCTCAGATTCTTCAATAATGCAACTCACATGTCTTGTTATAATGCCATGTATTGGTTTGTAGCTATGTAATAATGCCAAATGATTTACACCTTTTCTTCTCAATGATTTCTTTTTCGGGTTGGATTCTCATTTCTCAATGCTTTTGGTCCTTGAGATTTTCAAAGATCTCTGCTTTACACTTCAAAATTTCAATAGAAGTTTTCAGAACGGATGGGCTTTTTCTAGCAAGTAAAGGCTGTATCAAAATACACACTTATAACTACAACAACAAATCTTATCCTAAATGGGATGAAACTGCATGGATGTTATAGGGTCATTGATAGGATACCAAGAAAATAGGGAGGGAAACGGTTATTTTAGATTAACTAAGTCTTTTATTAATTATGTATTTATTTATTAAATATGTAGTGGGTCAGTTAGTGAGTTGTCGTGGAGTCAGTTAGAGAGAAATAAGGGGGATCATGGACTGTCCACTAGGTTAGTCAGTTACAATCCTAGACTTGTAAATATAGAAGCGTATTGTAATCAATGTATCGATGAAATGAATGAATGAGTATTATTTCTGAGTATGGGAGATCCTCCTTTCCTCTTGACTTCTTTTATCTCCTATTAAGTGAGATCCTTGCTTAAATAGAGAAACTAGAAGAGATATGATGAGTCATAGATCATGGGTCTCATCACTCATTGTACTTTACTAATAACTAAGTCTTTGAACAAATTATTAGCTGAAATGTCTTGTTTAATGATTTTATTGAACCTTTTATTCAATATTTTTCTATTTCTTTTCGGAGAACATTTTGTAATGGAATTTTCTTTAATGTATTCACATCATAATTCAATGTACTTTCTCATCAATGAGTTGTTTATTATGTGATTATTTTACTAACAAAAACTAACCAAACATTAACATGTTTCTAAGCCAGACTACACCCATCATATTGGAATCTCTAGATAGACCGCCCTCCTTTTTTTTTCCTTCAAAATTTAGACAACTGTCACCACATGATCATCTTTGTGCTTATTTATAAACCCTTTTAAGAAAATACATTTTGTCAAGAATGTATTTTGGTAGAATACGTTTATGTTTGGATAAACGTTGAATTCAGAGTATATTTATTCTGTTAAAAAGGAGTTTTTTTTTTCAAAAATATATTTTAAAAAAAGGAGTTACCAAACTTTTTCAAAAAGTTGTTGTCAAACGTGTACAATTAGCCTTTAGCTTTTCATTTCCTCTTTGAAAAGAAGAAACCCAACCAATTAAGGTCAACCTAAATACGCTTGGGCAGCAAATTCCTCTTGGTTAAGACTAAATCCTTCATCATTTTGCATCAGATACAGCAACCATGTGTTGGTTGGTGCTATATCTTTATCTTTGGGATCTAGTGGTTGAGATCTGTCACCCAAAAAATTAACCACAGTGCATAAATGGGCCTTCTTTTAGTGCTTTCCTGACTCATCTCCACGTGTTGCTACGTGCACCTTGTAAAGTTGCAGCTCTTGGAAGTTGTCCAGTCAAAAAAAAAAAAAAGCTTCTTTCTGGTAAGCTTTCTGAGATGACTTTGATGTAATGATTGAAGTTGAAGGAGAAGTATAACAAACCAGATGTCGCAAGATAACATAGTTTGGTACTGTAGTAATATTGTTCTGTTAAATTTATTATGAAACACTTTCACTCATTTGTCTCAACTGATGCGAGTTAAGAAAAAGGATATTACTGAAGAGATTAAGGTTTTTGATAGAATGATGAGTGACACCCCATGTGGAGACCAATTTTCTTCAGTTTCTACACGCAACAACGAAAGGGACTTCTCGGATCTCACGCTTCAACCCATCCCGATCATACTTCATGAAAATAAGAATTGCGTTGCTAAAGCTCTAACCTGCACGACGTAGATTCTTCATCTATAATCTCGTTTTAAGAAATCACAATATACGACATGTGATCTCATTCATGAATTGATTGGGCGCATCGGGAGTGTCCCCTTAAAAGAGAGGCCTTAGTTCTCCAACTTCACCAACTCGTTTTTGGATGCGGTTTTCCTAGGGCTTTTACCCGTTACACACATCTTCTTTAATTTATATATGCAGGTTTTATATAGTATCGGGTAGTTAAGATAGAACAAAACTTGAAAAGGCCATAGTTTTTTTCTGGGGTGAGAGATGTGGCAATAGTTGATTATTGCAGTTACATGCTGTTAGCAGAGAGAGATTCTCATGAATATTAGATTGATATCGATGACTTTGATTATAACAATAACGTTTATTCTTCTTTCCTTGGATTTCTGGTGGATAACTGTAGAATAAAACCTGATCCAACTTCCAATTCAACAAGTTAAAAATTCGGCAGAATTTTATATATGATAATACACTCGACCACCGGAAGAGAATCTTAAATCTGACTATTACCTAAGGTGTTGCATTCTGATTTGCTCGAACATTCTAGTCCTACGTTATAGTATTATTATAATCACTGATATGTTAAGTAAAGTTAAAGGTTAAGGAAATGAGAATGTGATTGAAATTAAAAACAGAACTAGGTTGGTGTCCAGGTTGTCCTAGAATGTAGTGAAGGCCATACAGTTGCAACAAGCCATGCATGCCTGACAGAATGACACTTCACCACCTGGTCATGAAAAGTCTACCAGTCGGTCGGTGATTGAAGTATTATCATTTTCAAAGATTCGTTTTTTAAATGTTTCTCTCTTTCTCTCTCTTACTCACCATAATAATCAAGCCCTTTTTCCTGTCTATAAAACGGCGAATCCTTCTCCAATGGTTCTTCCCCCTCTCTTCTTCTTCTCTCAACCTTGTGCCTTGAGGATTGAAGGCAATTCCAAAAAGAGAAATAATAAACTTTAAGAGGTTTTTTTTTGAGTGAATAAACTTTAAGAGGTTCTTTGTACAGTTAGTAGCACTGCATGTGCTGTGGAATCACTTAGTTATAGCTTTATATTCTAATAATCATCCACTGGCCATCTATTATACGCCTGCTCCTTCATTATATTTATCGCTGTCTTCTCCATACTTGTTATCCCTCTACTCCTTCTCTTGTGTCTCTTGAGACATTTCCTTCTTAAATCTGAATTATAATTACTAAAAATGGGTGAGGAAGCTGCACAGGTGAGAGTTCTTTATGATAATATTCATTCTAAATTCTATCTGGTTTCTGGGTTTTTCATGGTTATAAATGCATCTTAGTTCTTTTAATGCTGAATTCTTCATTTGATTGAGTAGGAACAACCCATAGTAGAGGAGAAGGAAGAAGAGAAAGCAGAGGAGAAGGAAGAGCCTAAACCTCCATCACCATGTGTGCTGTTTGTGGACCTGCATTGTATGGGATGTGCCAAGAAAATTCAGAAGTCAATTATGAAAATGAGAGGTTCACATCTTTCACCCATTTCTCCCTTGCCTTTTTCTTTTAGATTCCATGCATGCATGTGAACTTTCGCTAATTTTATTAATTTTTTGCTTATCTTTAATAGGAGTTGAGGTAGTGGTCATTGATATGGCCAAAAATGAAGTGACAATAAAGGGAATAGTGGAGCCTCAAGCAATCTGCAGTAGAATTACCAAGAAAATAAAGAGGAGCCAAAATCATATCTCCATTGCCTGAAGCAGAAGGAGAACCTGTACCAGAGGTTGTAACTTCTCAGGTATGACCAACTGTAAGAATTTACAGAGTTTTTCTAGTTAAGGATGCTTAAAATTTAGACTCTTAAATATCAGTTAACTGCTTTTCCCGTTCCAGGTTAGTGGACCAGTAACTGTGGAGCTTAATGTGAACATGCACTGTGAGGCCTGTGCCGAGCAACTGAAGAAGAAGATACTCAAAATGAGAGGTACCATTTTTCTCTCTCTCTAACACCTTCATTCTAATGTCATAACTCCACTCTCGACTGTGATTGATATCAGATGATGATAAACACAAAGGGAAGAGTTGGACCTTTCTTAAGGATTAAATTTGATTTGTGTGTAAATCCTCCCTTCGGTTTTGTGATGGTGACAAACCAACTTTATGACCTAACAAGTGACTGTTATAAAGTATGAATCATCATCAACCCGAATTTGGGGCATCTTCATTTTGTTTTTCTTATAAAACTCCCCACTCAGATTGCCCAATCAGAAAATCTATCAGATGATGAACCCTTGGTCCATGCCCTGCTCAGCTAGCACCTCAAAACTGATAAAGAATCATGTGGGGCAGTTCTTAAAAAGTCTCCATGTGGGATCCGTTTATTAATAATTTTTGAAAGAGAAAAGAACCCAATAAAATAAAATTACATAATCAAATACAAAACATTTTCCTACTTAAGTGGGATCAGCTGAATTTAGCTGAATTTGGTCGCTCCATGCAATTATCTTTATCAACCAAATTTTTGAAAAAATTAATCAAAAATCACTTTCAATAATTTTATTGAATGTTCTCTTTAATATTATTCTAATGGTGTTTGTTTTAACATTTCTGAACCACGAGCATGAGCGATGATTCTGGTTAATAAATTAATGGTTTGTGTTTATAACAGTGTGCTCATTAAATATATGCAGGAGTGCAAACGGCGGAGACAGCGCTGAGCACGGGGAAGGTGACAGTGACGGGGACGATGGATGCAAACAAGCTAGTGGATTATGTGTACAGGAGCACCCGGAAACAGGCAAAAATAGTACCACAAGAAGAACCAAAACCGGAACCGGAACCAGAAAAGAAAGAAGCAGAAGAGGCCAAACCTAAGGAGAAAAAAGAGGAAGAGAAACCATCAGAGGAAGTGAAGAAAGAGGAAGGTGATGGAGGTGGTGAAAACAAAAGTGAGAATGATAAAGGAGGAGGAGGAGAACAAATAGATGAGGTGATCAATAACGAAGATGTAGGGATAAAGAGGATGATGAATTATTATTACCAACCACTCTATGTGGTTGAAAGAATCCCACCGCCTCAGCTCTTCAGTGATGAAAACCCTAATGCATGTTGCATCTCGTAAATTCCAAGAGGAGATGAAGAAGAAACAAGTTTCAAACTTGATTGTAAGTACTGAGTTTCCACCAGTGAGGTATTTTTTATAGCTGGATTGGTGGACATATGTATCAAAATGGAGTGACATATTCATGGGTTCATCAATAAATATATCATTCTGTGTTTGAGTATGAATATGTCCGTAGAAATCTACACACACACACACACACAATCATATATGCTCAGCAGTATAATGAAGCACAACAATTTGATTAAGAAAGTGTATCAATGCCCTCTCTTTGCATCTCATGCATTGCATCCTCGTTCCTTAGATGAGGATGATATTGATTGTTTTTCAAGTTTATTTAGCGAATTATTCATTGTGGCGGACCGTTTCTGCATAGTTAAAAAGTTTGATTCAGAGATGTAAAATACGTAGAAATTATTTAGCTGCATTCGCGGTCTTTGGGACATAATATTGTCAATTTTTTTTTCACTAAAAAGTTCTGAAAAGCAAGCAGAGGACGGAGGAGGAATCGCTGGTATATCCTTCAAGCTACGATAATTCAACAGCCCATGTGGTTGGGGTTTTGAAATGATTTCTTTTATTCAAGAATATAAACTTTAAATATGGTGGAAGGAGTTAATTACTAGTAATGGATAAATCAAAACCTAAATTTTACTTAAATGAGTACACACTTAATATTTTGAATAAAATTGTTTTCAATAAAAAAATAAACACATTTTTCTAGAGGAGTTAGTGCTTTATCCTTCCGGAGACCTTGTGCTTGTTTGGAAACTCCTTATTTCCAACGGTGTACGTAAGTTAAGATAAAACCATCTTGAAATTTGTAAAAATCATTTTGAAATCAGTAAAATCCGTTTCGAATCAATCAAATGTATGTGTTTGGAAATCCGTTAGGGAAAATGAGTTTATGAAAAGAATTTATAAAAATAAAGATACTGTGCTTTTTGCTGTCCTTTGTGTATCTGTTTGCACCTTTTCTTTTGTGAATGATAGTTTTCACCAACTTTCCGTTCAAGAAAACCAACAGAAAGAAATCAGCATCCAAAACCCAATGGAAAGTTAAATACAATCACAATCTAATTAGATCGGACCAACATAGCAAGCTAGCTTTCTGACGCAGCTTTCCATTCATCCACGTCACTACCCATTAAAAAACACTTGAATTTCCTTTGAACTTTTTCGTGTTAACCACGAAAAGTTCTCCTTTGTGAATGTTTGATGCGGCTTTTGTACTTGTTTCTCTTTTCAAGGTTAGACACAATTTTCTCAGTCCGCGGTTGATAATCCATTACAATATTAATTTATAAGGTAAATATATTAAGAAGAGTTTTACCTCAATTTATATGTAATATGAAAAAAAAGGAGAAAATAAATGTTCCTAAACACATTTTAATAGATTTTAGCTTTCACTAAAAAAACACCTGTAAACAAAACAAGCTTTTTTTGTTGGCTGGGCTTCTTTGAAGAAAAAGAATGTTGGGCATTTTGAGCAGGTCCACTTCATAAACAAAGGCATCGTGTAAGGTGGGTTTGTTTGGAAAAATTTATTTATTCTTTAAAAGTACGCTTAATAATATTTTTTCACAAAACAAGATAATTTTCTCTATATATCTACATCGACTTATGTAAAAGTACTTATCTATCATGTTCACATACGGATACAATATCCTTCAAAACATACAAGTGAGCCTCTCAATCACTGCAAAATCTCCGCCTAAAAGGACAGCCGCGTGTCGCAAGTAAATGGGAAAATTAATATCATGTCCAGGAAAAATTGTACTCATCAAAGTGTCCTATGACAAATTAACAGCGTTTAATGACAAATTTTAGTTTAAAAAATAACATATATATATATATATGCTACAAATTTGAGACATTTTGATAATTACATTCCATTCGTAATATTACACATTTGGGCAAGCTTGGATTAGATTCAAAGAAGGCGTGACGATGGGCAAGGTACGATTTTCCCCAAGTTAATCATAAAGGTCAATTACTCAATGAATATCTTCTATAGTTGGAAAGAGTAGATTAGCAGAGGGACCAAGTTTTCAATTTTTCATTAGTATTATATGCCTATTATACATTTTTCCATCCTTATTAAAACTAACAAAAACTTTTGCTAGAAGCTTATCAAGCCCTGAGGAAGGTATGTAGCCACTAAAATGTTCCACTAACAAACAAGTGAGTTACATGAATATGAATATGATGGATTGAAATTTATCATTATGTGTGTGTTTGGGAACTCCGTTGGGAGAATGGATTTTACAGATTTCAAGGTATTTTGTGGATTTCGAGATGGTTTTACGGATTTCAAGATGGTTTTTATGGATTTCGAGATGGTTTTTACATATTTCAAGATGGTTTTATCTCGGCTTACGTGCACCGTTTGGGCAACGATGTTGCCAAACAAGCACTATACCATTATTTGCTTATGTTGAACTTTTTAGTAATTAAATTATCTTTTTAGATCTAATAACGTTTCTCTCTGAATTTACCTTCGGTTTTTAATGCATTACATTACGAATTAGATACGGGGCTTGTTTGGGGAGGCTGTATGCCTCTTCAAAAGCTATTTCTCCGTTTACCGAGACAAAATTCCTATTACATATTTACGTTGGAATCTGTGTCCGTTCTCCCAACGGATTATCTAAATAAATCCATGAAATTAGAAATAGATGGAGTATAATCTTTATCTCGCACTCTCAATAAAGTAGCATACATTTTTTCTCTCGCAGACCAAACAATAAAAAGTGTGGGAAGCAATGGATAAGGTTTTGCTAGTGAGTGGAGCCCAAGAAAATGGAGCCAGTTTTCAATGCACAGTTAGCTGAGATGACGGGTTGCTCTGTTCTTATGCCAGAAAAAACCAGAAAGTGAAAACGACTTGCCCGTTAATATTATCCCAGTTAATAAACATTATTCATTTTAAAAGGCACACTTGTAATATTCAGCACAATGTAGCTGATGTTTGTCATCAACAACTATGGGCATCCACAAGTTTTATTTTGACTTGCTTGCTTAGAAATAGTTTCAACAACTTATAGCTACTCCACCAATGGTTGATTGGATCAAGTGGTAAGTGGCTTGTTCCACCTTAAGCAAGGTCTCGGGTTTGAGTCTTGTGTATGCAGCAGCCACCGTTGGGAGATTCACCCACCATGCCAGGTGCGCGACGCGAGTCGGGTCTGAATGTAGTCAGAGCGAAGCTCCAGTGAACCGGGCGGGAAAAAAAACATATAGCTACTCCACAATCCAAAAAAGAGCACAGTATAAGCTAATTTGGTGATCACCACCACTACCACCACACGTCCCCCATGGTGGGTTCTTCTTTTTCACTGCTGCTGGGGTGGTTGCCATTGTTGGGACGCTCACCATTGCTGGGGTGCTCGGTCGCCATCGCCGTTGTGCTCTTCGTTGTCGCTGGATGCTCGCCGCCGTTGCTGGATGCTCTGAGGGTAAGGATGGAATTGTGAGATGGAATTGACAAATCCTAGCTTTTGAGATTGAATTGTTTTAGTAGAATTGGGGCCATTTGAATTCTACATGGAATTCATTTCCAATTCCAAATCTCTGTACCAAACATGAAATCATGGTGGAATTCATTTTCAATTCCAATTCCATCTCTTTAATTCCATCAAACCAAACCAGGTATGTTGGTTCATGGTGAGTTCTTCTCTCCCTCTCTCTAGTTTTCGTAATCTCTCTTAGATTTCAAAATTTACCACTTATTCTCACTATACCCATCCCATCTTGGAGTAGCTGGTTTATTATGACTTGCTTTAGGGCTTTTTTGCCTCCTCTTTCTGAAACTAGATTTGATTTAAAAACCTAGATTTTATCTTAAAATTTAGGTTTTGTCCAAACACAAAAAAATTTTAAAAAATTTATTTTGGTTATAAAACCTCAGTTTGAAACCTAAGTTTTCTCTTTCCTACCTTTTTCTTTCTTTCTCTTTCTCTTTTCTACTTTTTCTTTCTTTCTCTTTCATCTCTCCTACTTTTTCTTTATTCTCTTTCCTATTTCATATTTTTCATTATTTCTCTTTCCTCTTTCCTACCAACTTTTTTGCCTCAGAGTTCGTAAAAGCTAATAACTTTCTAAACATAAATTTTCAAAATCTAGGTTTTGCCTCGAAATCTGTAAAAGCTATTTTTTAAAACTTAGATTTTACCTTAAAATCTGTAAAAATTATTTTTAAAATAGCTTTCAAAGAAGCCCTTAATTCTCCTTGTCTGAAACTCGTTAGCGGACCAATTACCTAAACAAAGCCCATGAGATGGTTGGCAAGTTTTGCATGCTTCATCATCCACCACCCTCAGTCCATTGAGGAATTGGTTGATGAAGAAAAGGGAAACTTAGAGCTTATTTAGATGTAAGATTAAAAATAGTTTTTACAGATTCTGAGGTAAAACCTAGGTTTTGAAGAATAAATTTTGGAAAATAACTTTTAAAGATTTCAAAGCAAAACCTAGATTTTGAAAAGTGATTTATGTTTGGGAAGTTATTAACTTTTACGGATTCCGAGGTAAAAAGTGGGTAGGAAAGAGGAAAGTAGGAAAAAGAAAGAAAAAAGTAGGAAAAAGAAAATCTAGGTTTCAAACTGAAGTTTTGTAATCAAAATAACTTTTGGGGAAAAAATTTTTGTTTAAACAAAACCTCGATTTTGAGGTAAAACTTAGGTTTTGAAACCAAACCTATGTTGTAAATTGGTTGCCAAACAAGCCCTTAGAGTCTTTACGGTACCTTTCTTTTGAGCTAATGTTGTACGGTACTATTCAAGAAGAAAAATTCTCATCCTCCACAATGATCTTATCATATCAGATTTGTGCAGAGAATAAAGACCCGCATAACTTGATTGATACATTCTTCACCAAATCCACCGCAAAACCAAACCTAACTCTTGACTCTTTGGGTAACATAATCACTTTTCTTGACACCATAATACACATGGTTTATGAACAGTGAAATTAGATTTACTTTTTTAACTGTCGGCACAACCTTCTACTCTGAGCTAGTGCACAAAACGTGTTGTGCCTTTATGCTCATGTTTCTAGTTGAAGGCAAGCAATGAGGTGTTCAAGTAACATTCTGTTACACCGCGTCAAGGGAGA